>JBAMBK010002093.1:0-243259 GCA_037043435.1 Drosophila suboccidentalis | reverse complement strand
TGTGGTTCGGCTGGTGGTGAGGTACCAAGCAGTTCTAGCTCCGGTATGCATCACTGGTAGCTAGTACGAGAGTTAGATTCAAGTAATGCAGAGAGCGCTAGGCAAATTTTAAAAAATCCTAACTCCGCGATGCATCACCCATCGCTAGCTGCGACGTTAGCTTTAGGTAATGCAGACGGCGCTAGGCAAAAAACCGAAAAACAGAAAAATAACGAAAGCAAGAGAAGCGATAAAGGCAACGAAGATACACGAAGAGAGATTTATGTTCGGTTTTTTATTCTCTGCCTTGTCCGCTTGTGCACGTTTTACTCGGCGCGTTTTATTTCAGTTTTTCGGTGAAGTGCGAAAATCCTAAGACGTGGCCCTTGTGAAATTAAACAAAGTCTTGTAAGTATTGTTTTATAAAAACATAATTATGTACAAATAATGTAATTCTAATATTTTTCCACATTATATTTTCATGTGGAAGAAATGGCGCTATTTCTTGTTTCCTCTTGAAATGTAAGTATACAGAATAATACAATTTATCTTTAATTTATACACAATTAATTAACAATTCTTCTTTACAGACGCTACTTTGAACTATGATTTTGGGCCATGAACGAGACTGAAACATAAAGGAATAAAAAAAAAATAAGCCAAAAATATGTATACATGTATAATTATGTATATCAGGGTAAATAAAAGAAAAAAAAAATATTTTTTTTTTAAACCTAACGATGTTTCAAACCCCTTGGAGCCAGGTCTTCGTTAGCTAAGGGTAATGCAGCGCCGTACCGCTCGGTACATTAGGCGGACATGTAGAACAAAAATTCGTTAGAAAAATTGCACTGCTGGTGTTCTAGGCATCCCTAGTAGCCATTACCAGTTACTTAGTTAATTCCCTAGGCTTGCGCTAGTCACCTCGACCTAGCGATGCTTCGATTCCTTTGGAGCTAGGTCAGGGTTAGCTCAGGGTAATGCTACGGCGTACCGCTCGGTACATTAGGCGGACATGTAGAGCAAAAATTCGTTAGAAAAATACATGGGCCGGTGTTCTAAGTGAGACTAGTCCCCCTTACCAGTTCCTTAGTCAATTCTCTAGGCTTGCGCTAACCACCCGAACCACAGGGATGTATCTGCATACATATGTATGCACCGTGCCCATATACACTTGTGCGTGTGTTGTCGGACAATAGTGTTGTTTGTGTGTGTGTTGTGTTTTTTTTCCAACAATATTGGAATCAATTAAACAAATTAATGAAAAGCTCACGCGTATAGATATTCACACCAAAAGCGCATCGATATCAATTATTTTCAATTTGCTGATTTCGCTGTTTCTGGCCGTGTTCACTCATTGATTGTGGCCTATAGAAGTGGGGTTATGTTTGCGTCACCCAAATATTTTGTTGTGCCCAATAGTTTTATTCTACCCAAATACAAAGGGTGGTGGAGGGGGTCTCGTCTTGTTGCCAAAAAGTTTTGTATTGGCTATAGGCTTGTCTGGCGGAAACGACCGCAGACGCCACCGACAAGGTAAACGCAAAAATTAAATTGGCTCATATAAATCTCTTGTCTCTCGGTGTTTCATCCGGACCCGGAAGCTTGTCAGTCGCCTGTCATGTCTCATTCATCAGCATTTAACAAAATTATGCTATAAACTATATTTCTCATCTTTAATTTCTTTAAATAAACATTTTGCGGTCGCTAATTTATCAACCCCAAAGTTCTTGTTGTTGGGTTATTGCCCGACGTGCGCTAATCGATTGATTAATCTATCGATTTAATATGTTTTGTTTACTATAAACAAGTATTAATGTATTTGTGCAATTTTTGTCTGTTTTTGATTGTAGGCAAAGGAAATTCTATCGAAGGAATCCAATGTGCAGGAAGTGAAATGTCCAGTCACAGTCTGCGGAGATGTGCACGGTCAGTTTCACGATCTGATGGAGCTGTTCCGGATAGGCGGCAAATCGCCCGATACAAATTATTTGTTCATGGGCGACTATGTGGACCGTGGCTACTATTCAGTGGAGACTGTCACGCTGCTGGTATCGCTCAAGGTTCGCTATAGGGAGCGCATCACCATCCTGCGCGGCAATCACGAATCGCGTCAGATTACACAGGTGTACGGATTCTACGATGAATGCCTGCGAAAGTATGGCAATGCAAATGTCTGGAAGTATTTTACCGATTTGTTCGACTACTTGCCACTAACGGCACTGGTGGATGGCCAAATCTTTTGCCTGCACGGCGGACTTAGCCCGTCGATTGATAGCTTGGATCATATTCGCGCACTGGATCGCTTGCAGGAGGTGCCCCACGAGGGTCCCATGTGCGATTTGCTGTGGTCTGATCCCGATGACAGGGGTGGCTGGGGAATTTCACCACGTGGAGCTGGCTACACCTTTGGACAGGTAAATAGAGTGTTAAATCAAACTCAATCAATGTGTGTGTGTTCTAATACGAAAACTCAATTCGGATACAGGATATATCAGAAACGTTTAACAACACAAACGGCCTGACATTGGTTTCGCGTGCACATCAGCTGGTGATGGAGGGCTATAACTGGTGTCATGATCGCAACGTCGTCACAATATTCTCAGCGCCAAACTATTGCTACAGATGTGGTAATCAAGCGGCTCTTATGGAACTGGATGATTCACTTAAATTTTCATTGTAAGTTTCCCCACAATCAGAATGATTCACAATCCTTTTTATTGATAACAGTACTGAATGATTTTAAATTTTCTTTTTTTATCCTCGCTTGCAGCCTACAATTTGATCCAGCACCGCGGCGCGGAGAGCCTCACGTAACGCGAAGAACACCAGATTATTTCCTTTAAGCTGTTTGCTCTCGGCACACGTGCAGCTTACATTTACACACACATATTACATCGCATTATAACAACAAAAATATAAACAAAACGCAAAAAGCAAAAAAAAAACAAAACAAAAAAGAAAACAAAACAAAACAATAACCTGTAACAATTTCGATGCATTTTGTGTTGTAGCTGCAGTTGCGACCGAAACCAAAAAAGAACAGAATGAATTCTTCATAGCGAGCGTAAATTGTAAATGCATTGAATGTTGTTATCGTGGGTCGACAGACGCAACAGGGGGTGCCGAGTGTGACGAGTTGATGATATCGAGCAGGAGAAGGAAGCGAGCAGCAGCAGCAGCAGAGCGGGGGGCGGATAATACAATCCAATCAAACCTACCAACCAACCAACCAAGCAACAAACAACAACAACAAAACACAACTACAACTACTTAGCTAAATTTGTTAATTTATAAAATAACGAACTAAGCGTCGCGAGCAGCAGCAGCCGCAGTAAAATGCCAGATATGATGGATGGATGGATGGATGATGGAACAATAGAATGGAATAGAGCCGAACCGAGCCGGGATGTTGTGGGTTGGGCTTTTTTTGTCATGGACGTACAAAGGACAGGACTTAGGGCACGCAGCACAGTTAGTAGGACGAAAGAACATCAAAGCCACAGCGCGGGGTAGGCAGAACAGAACAGAGCTGAGCAGAGAGCGGGGACAGCTGGGCGGGTTCAGCGATTCAACAACAAATATAAGGAATACAAACAAACAAAAAAAATTTAATATTACTGATTACAATTAAAAAAGAGAAAACAAATTATTTAAAAAAATTATACAAAAAAGCAAAACAAAAAAAGTAAATTCATTCAGAGAATGTTCCTGTCTTCACTTTTACTTCAACATCATCAAGTTTCATATATTGCTTTTTGCAACGTAATTAAAACCAAGATAAAAATCCATTTACCCAACCAAGTTCACATCTTTTTAATTTCGAGGTGAAAGTGAATGCAGACGCAGCCCTGATTATAAATTAAGTTCATATGTAACTTTAATAATAATAAAAGAAAAAAACAACAAAAACAAACAACAATGAATGCGTGTAAACAGGAAGCTGTTGGCAAATGACAACAACAAAAACAACAACAGCAAAAAAACAAACGATAAAAACCCCGCAGACGAAGAGTAACGGGATAAAGAGAGCGCCGCCTCCACACAGTTAAGAGAGACTTGATTGTTGCGCTCTGAGAGAGCGAAATCGGTGTTGGCAATGCTGTGTGAGTGCTGAGAGCGGTAACGGTATTGCCAGTGCGTAGGCGAGCGCGAGAGCGCACACAACGAGAAAGGCGCAAGAAGTGCGTCCTTAATTGAGACCTAGGACATGCTAGAAGCCACGCCAATGAGCCAAAAGTCAAACCTGGCCAAATAAATCTGAAATCGGAGTGCAAGTATTTGTCAAAATTTTTGACACTTGAGCGCGCGCTCACCCACACACACACACACCTAGAGCATGAGTAGTACGATATGTTGTGGGAAACAAAATTCACATTTGAAAACATGTTGGAGCCCTTTCAAGTACCCAAAACTTGGAGCAGCTACACCTACTGAGACTTGCCATCTATCATGGCCCAACATACGGGCGGGGAGGTAATTGTCGCTGTCGGGCGACGGGGTTGGGGGCTGCTGTGTTTTTGAGGGTACATGATTTGGGGGTCGAGGGGGGCGGGGGCGGAGATGTTGTCGTGTTGGCAGCGCCGTCAACTGCGACTGCGGCGGTGACAGCGACAGCAACTGCGATGTATGCGACATGGAAAATCCATTATCACGAAGTGAATTTTTACTGAAAAATTTACATACCCGCGAGCACTCCTGCATCCCCAATGCCCCAACCCCCTTACCCCCTACTCCACCCCGTTGTACCCCCGCTGGGCATCCAAACCGCCCGCATACATATAAATGTGAAAATAAATCCAGAGTGCGTGTTCGGATGCTCTGTGAAGGATGCTGAATAAATAGCAGCACAACAACAATAATATTTATAATAATAACAAGGAAGGCAAGTCGAAATAAGAATCATTGGCTAGGAATACGAATACGAATACGAGTTGAAGTAAGTAGAGCTCTATTTGATGGGCATTATTAAGTGCATATTCCAAGTTCTCTCTAGGTAGATTGTATTTAATTAAAGGCATAAATTCAAGCGCTCGACCCGAGCAAAAAGAACCCCTAGAAGAGGATGAGGATGAGGATGGGCATAAAAACAAAAAGTGAGACGATGTCGGCGATGTCGGTTCCGGAGCCGAAATATTAAAAATTTAAATGAACTGCTCACTTTTTACGATTTTGTCCTTAGTTTATGACTCTGGGATGTGGATGGATGTGGTATGGGATAGGATGCGGAGTGGGGGCGGGGCAGTCATTGAGGGCTGCCTAAACAAACGTTTTGTATTTTTATCGTCTCGTTTTTGGGGCTGGGCCTTCAACCGTATGATGAGAGATGGGGCTAGTGGAGAAGGAGTATGAGTATGAGTTAGAGTATGGGAATGGGAATGGGTATGGGTATGAGAGTATTTGGACCGCCTGCAAGTATCTTTTACGATGCAAATTTGTTGCTATAAAATTGAAGAGTGTAGCCGCTGCTTGCCTAAATAAACTTTGCAGACTACAATGATGATGATGATGAGTTGCTCGTTGGATTGGATGATGCTGCTTCTCCTGTCTGCCAGTTTGACTGACGATGATGATGCCTCCTCACTGAAAACGCCACGTGCCGCCTGTGCAAAAGGTTGAAAGGTCAGGCACGACACAGCGGCTTCCTTACAGCAAATTGAGCTTCGGGTTTGGGCTGCAGCTTCACCATCCGCTTGGGCTTGGAATAGAGTTTGGGTCTGGGACTGAGTTCAGCATGGATGCCAAATCAACAAAAATCGATTGACGCTAAATACCCAAGTTGCTCAGGAGTTAACTCAACTTGCCATTTACAACGAACATAAAGAAAGTTTTTTGGGCCTCTTTTCGTTTTTATATTTATTTATTTTCTTCTTTCGTTTCCTACTTTTTCTACTTATAAATCCCCAACGAATTGTGCACTGTCTCAGGGACTTTTTCTTCTATCTTCGATATATTTAAATTTTCTTTTTTTCAGAATGGCCTCCAGCTAAAGAGTATACTTTAGCTAACGTGGCTTATTAGCTGTCAGACTTTGAATGTAACCAATGAAATTACTGAGCTTATTAAAACTCATTGCAATCATCTTTGATTGAAATTGATATTCCAATATCAATTTCCAATATCAATTATTCTGTCAAATTAGAATCTATGAAAAATTTTACTATCCATTTAAGATAAAATGATTTTGTATATTTTGTTATCGCATTGTATTTTTCATCTGTGTAGGATTATGTGTCGAAAAATCAAATAATATTTAGTTCTTAAGAAATGTATTCCTCCACCTAATAGACTTCAAGAAAGTGAAACAAGTTCCTAAGAATATAATTTATTAAATACAGTCCAACTTCCCTAGCTCGAATCACTATTATCCAAAGAAAAAGTTTGACTTTTGGAGACTTCAACTTAAGAAATTATATTTTTAAAGTCTTTTAAAAGAAACTAAAATCTCATTCATTCATAAATACATTTCAAATTGCATACTTTTCTTATTATTTTCAACAATAACAGATTCCAGTTTGTTCAAGACCTGTCGATATTCTCAAAAATTGGTTTTTTCGTTCTTTTGCCGTATCCAGAAGAAGTTCCTGATTTAAATGACATCATTATTAATTTTCTGTTTTTTAATATAATGAAAACTGTTTTCGCTGAGATTTTTCATATTTTTCAGCCATTTCAATTTTTTTGGTCCACTTTCGAATTCCTTTACTAATAAGTTTGAATATTTCTTTAAGCGATAAGCATTTTAATACACGTTTTGGTGCCATGGCAAATAATCTCTCTCGTAAAATTCAAACTTTTTTGGGAATTTCCCGATAAATTCGACTTACATAAGCACTGGCCAATATTTTTGTTCGATTTATGGAGAAATTCGATTTATGGAAGTTCGCTTTACGGAAGTTCGACTGTATATACAGCATATGAATGGAGAAATTTTATTCCTTTGGCCTTTGTTTTTTTCTTTTTAAATTAAAGTTAAAGTTAAGTTACATTAGAATTAAAAACGAATTAAAAAAAGTGCGAAAAGTTTACATATTTTTGTAGAGAAATGCGGCCATAAAAGAGAATTGCATACCTATAAAAAATGTTTTAATAAAGAAGAAATAAAAGAAGGCTTTAAAAAAGTTATTAACTTCGTACTCTGCAATGTTCTTTAAACAAACTGATATATCATATTATATGTAGGACTTCCAAAACTTATATACATATTGTATATAATACTTGAAGCAAGTTTAGTGTAACGACATTCTTATCACAGTGGATGCTCATTTGTAGTTTGATTTCTTTGCATTTTCTTTCGCTTTTGCTTCTTACCTGTTAAATTAGCTGAGATTTTGGAGTAGGGCATTTGTAAAGTCTCTCTCTCCACCTCCATCTCCATCTCGCTCCTTCTTGCACGCTCTCACTGTTTCTATCTCTATTGTTAGTAGTGCCAGGAAGACGACGAGAGAGACGAGAGTTGAGTTTTTGGCTTGTTTTGTTTTTGTGTTTACTTTGTCGTTTGTTGTTGGCCTTTTTGCTGCGGGCATTGACTGACTTCCTTCCGCTGGATGGGAATGGGAATGGGTATGGGAATGGGAGTGTTGTATGTTGTTGTATATGTGGATGTGGAACTGGATGTGGATGTGGCGCCTCCGTTGGTTGCCTCCATTCGAGTTTTGTGCGTGTTTCGCTTTTGTACGTTTTCTATTGCCGCTTCCTTCCGATATTCTTTATATAGTACTCTCTCTTTCACTCTTTCTCTACGTCTCTTTGTTGCTGCATGCTTCTCGCTTTTTCGCTTTTCCTTTATAAATTTTTTCTCGTTTTCTTTTTTTTTTTGTTGGTTCGTTTTGTTGTTGTCGTTTTTCTTTATTTCGCAGTGAATTTGGTTGTCTCGCACGTGAGCGGCATAATGAAATTTGCTCTGACGGCCACTCCCTATTGTGTGCAGTGTACTCTCTGTATGTGTGTGTGTGTGTGTGTGTGTGTGCCCAGCTGCTTAGCCTAATCTTATGTGTGGCCGCCTTAAAGAGATGACGATGTTGATGTTGATGTTGATGATGCCGCCTGTCGATTTAATGTGCTGAGAAATCTCAGCTCTCGCTTTTTAGCCCAAGTCTTCTTATTTGCATGCGATGCGCCTAAAAGGTGACAACACAAAATGTTCAATGTGCCAACAACACACAAAGTTGAGACTTTTGGCTGCTGCTCGTTCCCATAGTGTTGACTACAGTCAGACCTGCCTATCACCACCCCCCCTCCCCTCTTCCCTCTCCCCTCGCCACCACCAAGTTTCATCTCGTTTCACACTTTTGGGCTGAGACTCTGTTTGGGACTCGGTGGCTGTGCTTTCAAGTGGAAAATTACTTTCGCAGCTTTATGATGCGGAAATTATATGAAAATCATGGCGAATTTGCCTCTTACAAGGAATGCCAGCAACGAGCACAGGTCCTTTCAAACACAAATACACACATACAAATGTATATATGTTTATACATATATATGTATGTATGTATGTATACTTATATCTGCATACGAGTGCGATTGCGAGTACGCCTTATGCCAGGCTGTATGCTATCTGCACTGCCCGATCAAGGCGCCACTGTCGAGAGTCGAGAGTCTCTCAGTCGCCGTCGCAGTCACCGTCGCCGTCGCCATCGCAGTTGCTGCCACGCCCAGTCGCATAATGAAACGGCAACGTTGACAATCCACGCCCCACCTCCCACATCTTGACTACATCTCTGTTTTTACACTCGGAAAATGTTATATTGTGAATTGAAAAAATTGCCACTGATTGCCAGCAATGTTGAAATTTTCGTAAAATTGAGAAAAACTATCAAATATGAAGAACAAATTTTCATAAAAATTCCTTACATGTTTTTTTTTGGTTTAATTTTACCGAAACAAATTTTTTTTTTATTATTGTAAAATCGATTTATTTCTTTGGTTCTCGGCGGACTTTCTGAATCAAAATCATGTTTAAAGAGTACCAAAAAAATGCTTATAGTAAATAAATTATATTATAATAATCGAGATTTCATGAAAAAGTCTATTAAGAAAGTTATCAGGCCTGTTCCGAATTTTACTTTCGATAAGATTTATCGGAATTGAAGTTTTTTAACCTGCTCTAATACCATTTCGGCTATATTCAGCGGATTGATATCACTTTGAGTTGATGAGTTTAAGTCCGATAAAGCGAAAAACGAGCATTTTCAAACACTTAGTCTAAATTCAAAGTGAATAAATGCATGTCACTAAATGCTAAAAAGTAAAAAGTGAAAACCGGAACAGGCCTGTATAATTAAATTAATTAATTTAAATTAAATTATAAATGAACGCAGAATGAAGTTAGAAGTCAAACCATGTAGTTGTCCGACCCTTTAAGAGTCAAGTTTTTTTTGTTAACTTTGATATGGTTTTTTACAAAAAAATAAATGGTATAAAAATCTAATTTAAAGTGTGTTTTTTTTACTAATTTTTTTACTTTTACTTTTTACTAATTTTACGAATCAGAAATTTTGTTTGATTTGACTGGATTTTTATTTAATATATAAGGATTTAGAATCAAGTTCAATTCAACCCTGTAAATTTGAGAAAAATCGCTTCACTTCATAGTACGGTGGTCAGTGGCTAAAGTCACCGACCTGCCAGAATTAGAACTCTCAGTTTGAGGAACTGAGGTTCGATTCTCACAAATGCAAAGTTAAAAAAATTAATCTGTTAAAGTTAAAAGCCATACAATTCAGTGATTGTCCACATGGACGGATTCTAAATGTAATAAAGAGTGAAAAATAGCTTCAAAGTACACATAAACCTCAACTGTTTGTTATTTTTGGCCAAGATTTTTGTGAGTGTATCTCCCGCTCCGTTTGCCAGTGGCAGCTGCTGACTGGCTCCATTTCCATTTGAATTAGCATAAAACGAGGCGGCTTACGTCTGTCTATTGTGCGGGGATTGGGGGATTGGGGGGCAATGCTGGGGGGATTGAGCGTGGAGTCAACTGCCACTGCCGCATTGCTGGCCAGATATCATCTGTTGCTGCTGCTCCTTATGTTGCTGCTTGTGTTGTTGCTGCTGCTGCTGCCGTGTGGCGACACCAACAACGACTTCGTTATCTTTTTAACTTGGCGCTGTCGTTTATTTAACTGATAATGATTTGATGGCAGCTGGCTAAGCTTTCGACAAAGCCCTGCCACAATCCACCCCACCCCCACCCCCTCTCTCACTCTCACTCTCACTCTTGCTTCCCTCTCGCTCTCCCTTTTCCTCTGTGTTGCCGCTAACATCGACGCCATTTGCTGAGGTCAATTACACGCTTTCGATTAAATTTGCCATGGTTGTTGTTGTTGTTGTCGTCGTTGTCGTTCTTTGGGTGTTGACAAGGAACAGCTGCCCGTGTGGCATCTACAGCTATGTCTCTAGACTTGCCCCAAACCAAGAGCAGCAGCAGCCCCCTCCCCTTTCCCTCCTCAATCACACACACACACATGCTTGCCTAGGTATGTGGCACAAATAAAGTTGAATTATTATTTTTCTTTATGCTCGGAGTTGGGGGCGTATGGAGGGGGCGTGGCGCGTGCTCGGCATGCTCAAGTGTTGCCATTGCCATTGCATCGTTATCCATGGAAGTGGCGTTCCATGCCACAGCCACTGGAATGACACGAAAAGCTCTTTAGGAATCTAGGTTTTCGATTAAACGAACCCCAATCCCAATACCAAACCCAAACCCAATCCTAAACTCAGACCCAAGCCCAGTCCCCGGGCCAGGATCTTACTAAATGCCAATACCATTCAAAGGTGCTTCACTTTTTTATGAATTCCTTAATATTTACACAAAAAAAAGGAAAGCGTTGAGGTGCGGGTTATTTAAGGATTAGAAAAGGTTCACTTACCTTTATGTTTTATTTAAAGTGAAGCTTCAATCTCACCAAATTATTCAGTCAAAGTAAATGCTACAAGTATTTAAATAACGTGCTATAAATATTAAGGAAACTTTCTTTGAGTCTTATGAATATTTACTGCTAGAGGAGATGAATGTTGAAAAACGATATATTTAAAGCTAAAAGTTGTTTAGAAATTAAATTTTTACTGATCTTTTTAGTTAAAATAATATTAAAAGAATTAAAAAAATGTAGTTTGAAATTTATATTAATTTTGTAATAGGTTTTTCATTCAAATAATATTGAAAATATTTAAAATTTCTTATAACTTTCCTGCTGAAACAGTATCTAGGAAAATATAAAATTTGTAATGCAAATCTAACATGGATTGTTAATCTAAATTATATTGAGTTGTATCTTCTCTGTCACTTGAAAGAAATCATATTGTTTATGTGACGTTTGTGGAACCGTTAAGTATGATCTGAATATTATATAGATCCGAGTAACATTCAGATATCAGTCAACTCGAAATCGAGTATATATTCCAAAATTGTGTAGCTCCCTCGTGATGAGCGAACCGCTGTCGAGTTCTGGACTCCGCTTCGTGTACAATAGCCTGCTGCTGCTCACCTCTGGCCTGGCTGCCAGGAGGATCTCGCTCCAGAAGCATCCGTATGCCTTCAGTGCCTGTGTGGTGGGCGGGACAGTGGCCGTCCTGGGCCTGATCCGAGTGATCTTCGGGGACGATCGCGATCCGCAGCAGTTTCAGATTCTGCGCGACGTGAGTCACAGTGTAATGGAGATGGTGCCACTGCCCCTGGTCAATATGGAGCTCTATATATTGTCGAGTGGAGTGGGCCCCTTGGCCCTGGCCCATGGCATCTTTGTGCTGCCCCTGCTGCTCGACCTGAGGTGTTCCATTGTGAAGGATCGCAAGAATTGTGATTTGACTGAAACGCTGCGGGATCTTTTGGGGCTCGGCAATATTGTGTCCCTCGGCTATCTGTCCGTGCGAGAAGGGAACTTTCTCTACATGCGCATGGCCATCACGATGGGCGTGGTCAAGTATGCTCCTATCTTCCTCGACAGCATCCAGGACAGCGCTGGCGAGGATCTGATTGTCTGTGGCAGCGCTCTATTCTTCTGGCTGCTCGGCAAGGAAAGCGCGTTGACTGCCAATTGAACTGTGCTCATGTCTTGCGGTTAACCCTCCACCTGCACCACCTGCACCACCACCTGCACATCACCCTAATGTGCTCGCTTTAAGGCTTCGACGGTAATTTCAATTCTCCGAATTCACCTGGTTCGTATTAAGTTTCATTAGACGCCGTCCACTTGCAATTCAATTGCTGTTCATGTTTTCGTAATTGCCAGGTCCCCTAATCGGCTGCCAACTTCTCGGACCACCCTCGCCACCGCCCTGCCCCGCCCAGCACTTGTTTGGCTTTCCTGGTGTGTCATGCCGACCTTCGACGACAGATTTTAGAGTCCGAATCTCATCTATATTTTGAAATTTCTCTACAAATTATTATATATAATTTATTCGTTATTTGAATGTGCAAAATTTATAATTAATTTAATTGATATTTAATAATATATTCGTTTCGAGTTGAACCTGTATTTTTCAGATTTTTCTATCTCTTAACTGAAAAGCAGTTTAAATTTTAAGTCTATCTTTTGAATTAAAAGCGAGTTTAAAGTTATGTTTCATACAAAAGTTTTGATTAGAAGTGGATGAAATTCAATTTGTGGACTGTAAATACTAAAATTGCAGCATTTGGTATTTTTAAAAATACATTTGTTAGGAATGATTTGCTATTCCATCATAGTTTTCTTTAGTACAGTGCTTACAGGGTATTTAAAATGCAATTTTGAATAGACTTGAGTGCCAATTGGCATTCGCAAAGGAATCTGGCCAAAAGTGTCAATTTGTTGGCACTAATTAAAGCGGTGTCTGCCACAAATTAGTATAGACGAGTGTCAAGTATGTCTATATGTATATATCTGGCATGCATATATGTATTACATAGCTGTGGAGAATGCGCTTGATGCGGGCTTGTTAACAATATATGTTTGTACATATGTATGTTTGAATTAACCGCCGCTGTCAAATGACAAACTCTAATTGCAAGTGGAACATATTTTAATGAGTACACATATCTACAACTTTATGTGCATATATAATATTAATATATACTCCAACCTATATGCATATATATGTATATATTGTCACACGTTCCCTTCGCAGGATTCCCGTCGCTTTATTCAACTTGACAAGTGAAGTGAGTGTGAATATTTTTTTTTAGGTCATGCCAAAGCACTGGACGGCACCTGGTGAATGAAAATAAACAGAAATAAAAATAGGAAAAAAAGGTTGAAAAAAAAGGGAAAATTAAGGTGTGTGTGTGTGGGAGGAGGGGGCAAAAAGAAATATGGTTCGAATCCTTTTTGCATCCTGTTGAGGGAAATTGCAGTCAGCATTTATTTCCGCAACTTGATGAAAAATTCGAAAATAATTTGCGAGCCATAATTAAAAGATGACAGCGTCCCAGGGGCCCAATGCCGAAGCTTTATCCAGTTTCAGTTCTGGTTATCCATAGTGTAAGGACTTAAGGTTGTCCTCCCCACCTCCAGTCGGCAAGGGTCATAAACAATCCGCTTAGACGCGTTTTCGATTCTCGCCTCAATTGGCAACATATGGCGACTCCGACTCTAAAGGATGGCATCTTCTCAGTGTGGGCGGGGTGGGGGGCGTGGCAACATTTGCATTTGTGACTGCCAACTGCGAATTGCGAATTGCGAAAATGCGAAAATTTAAAGTTTTCCTGATAAGAGGGTTGTAAAAGTACAAAGAAGCAACGGCGACGTTTTCTCCACGACGCGACTCCAGATCCAGAAATGTACACGAAAAGGGCGGCAGACAAAAGTAAAGGACGAAGGCAGCAAACAAGAAAAATCGCTGCGGGGTGGCAACTGGGCAGGCAAACATAGGAGGCAGGGGCAGGGGCAGGGGAAGGTGCAATAGGAAGGGGTGCTCGGGGTGGTTGGGGTGTAAGCTCTACTTATACGAGTATTCGCATTGTAGCGCGGCATTCGCCAGAAGGTGCCAACACATTTTATTGCGCCATACCCTTTCCCAGAGTAACCACAACAACTATTCCATCAACTTTGCCAAGGAAATGTGCTTAAATGTACTTAAAACTCCAATATTCGGGCCTGTTCCGAATTCCGAAATCGAGTCGATTTGCAGCAAAACGAGTTGATTGCTGTTCCGAATTCCGAAAAACGACAATAATTGTCGTTTTCGAAACGAGTGCTGTAGAGTCGTCGGACTTGAAAATAAATGTCATTTAAAGCATTAAAATAAATACCTAAAATTATGAACTGCAAATTATTGTTATATTGAACATTTTAAGAATCGATTAACATCACTACCTCAAGCTGAAACAGTTGAAGAATTTTTTTTTTAAAGATTTTTTTTTAAAAGCGTCTATAAAATTTTTTATAAAAAACAAAACCGAGCTGTTCTGAATTCCACTTCATTTTTGTTATCGTTACCAACTATCGCAATCGAAAGCTTCTAGAGTTGCTTCAATTAAATAACAAAACTCGAACAACGCAGTTTTAGTCTAATTTACCTACTATCTGCTATATTCAACCTGAAATACTTAAAATGATTTTTCGAAACGTTTTCGAAACCGAGTTCGAAAAGTAAAAACAGGCTCATTTCAATCGGAATTGGGAACAGCAATTAGTAAAACGATCGTTTTCGTTTCGTTTTTACTTTTTGAAAACGTTCGAAATTCGGAACGGGCCTGGTTATATATTTCCCTGTAGATATCTTTTATTTTTCAATGAATAACTGAATAATGAGAAGTCATTATCTGAAGAAAAACGTTCATAAAAGATAAAAATCTGTATAAATGAGATTTATCCATTAACTTTTCCCCTTTTATTATTCTTTGAGTTATTATCCAATATTGTTTAGATTGTCCAGATTGTTTAGTTTTAGAATATTTAAGATATAACTATCTGGATTTCCAATTGCGTATACCTCAAGTTATCTTACTTTTAATCTTTCTTTGTAGAGTATTATTATTGTCATAAAGCATTTAAATTTCCAGTAGTAAAAAATCCATTTGCATACGTATTATCCTTTTATCTTATCCTTTTCTTTTTTTCTTGTATTTAATCTAAGTATTTTTATTTGCATGTCGTTAGAAGTCATAAAAGCAACTCGATTAAAACTTGGCTCGAGAGTATTACAGTTTCGGCGATTGGAAAAAAAGGTTGTCACTTTTTTTCAGCTTGCCTGTTTTATTGTTCAACTTTAGTCTTTCCCTGCTCCCCTGCTCCTTGCGCCACTTGCGAGCAGTTCAGGGGGTGGTAGGCACTTTGAGATATATTGTATGTTCTGGCATCGCACATGTCTCTATCTATAAAACGTCAACTTTATTTGGCCAACTGATGCAAGGACCCAGCCCAACACACACACACACACACACACACGCACACACACACAGAGAGAAACACACCCACACCCAGCAATAAAACCAGCTGTCAATTTGTTTATATTATAAAAAATAATTAGTCTGTATTTCAGCGTCGAAGTCGACGAATCATTATCATCATCATATACATGATATTGTATATATGTATGTATGTGTATGTATCTTATGTTGTTGCAATTTGTTGAAAGAATCGAGGGGGTCAAGGGGTGGAGCGGGAGGTGATTAAAGTATAGCCATGGTGATTACTACGCTTGATAATTGGAATAATACGAAATACATAATAATGCAATACAATTAGTGTTGGTTTTTTTCTTCACTTTCCATTTTTTTTTTGCTCATTTTCATTTTCATTTTTTTATGTCTTTGTTTAAACATTTAATTTAATATTTTATTGTTACGTTTAATGTTTGATGAATGCGACTAAAAAGGCAATGAAGGAATGTATTAGTTAAATGAAAAAATGAATGATTCATAATAATAATAATAATAGTGTTAATGTTAATGTTAATGTTAATAACTCGCTGATTGATGCAAAAATTTAGCTATTATCGTATGAGAAACTGTGGCATACTTTGAGGCGTCTTTTATCCATAATGTATATAATAATAATACATACATATGCACATATGTATGTATATATTTATTTAATGTATATAAGTAATGCGTGTATTAGTTTATTCATTAGTTTAGTTTAGCTTCATAAAATTTGCATTCGCTTACATAATATCTCTGATAAATATATATAATATATATATATATATATTCTTTTTTTTATGATTTCTTCTTTTTTTTTGTTGTTGAATTTTTTACGTTTCGTCGTTTTTGTAACATAGTTTTATTAGGCAAAAATGGCAACAAAATTGTATGTTTAACATTTGTCTACATCGCATCGAAAAAACCGTTTATAGTCAATGGTTCTTAAACTTGTTCTTCTTGTTGTTCCTCTTCAAGTTGTTGTTGTTGAGATTTGTTTAGTAGATGTATAACTTTAGCTAACTAACAATTAATTTAAACATTTTGTAACTTATAATTGGCAATAAAGTGTTTGAATAAGCAAACATTTAACATTTAGCATACAATTTTCATTATCTGTTTTTTTTTCATCCATTTTCCGACTTCTCAAATAACCCAAAATAAACAATAAATAGCTTTAAACATATATATATGTATGCATGTATGTATATATAGATGTATGTATGTATAATATATGATATATGTATATAATGCATCTCTCTTCTTTTTTTTTATATTTTCTGCTTGTAAAGTCGTAGTGATTGTGGCCTGATTAAGTACATATGTTTATTTATTTATTTATTTATATATAGATACAATAGGGTTACTCACGCTCATTAAATTCTGCTGCTCTCAGTTATGTAGAGTCTCAAAATCCAAATTGATTAATTTTTGTGAATTTCTTTGTTTTTCCTTAATTATTATAAAGTTTTCTCTAAAAACTTGAGTTCGTGGCGTGAGTGCCCCTAATAAAAATTGTATTTTCATTATGCTAGCTGGCAACTTAAGATGCTTAAAGCCCCGTTTGAACTTATGCGTGTATTAGTGAGTGAGTTGAATGAGTGAGTGAGTGAGTTGAATGAGTGAATGAGTGAGTGAGTGAGTGAGTGTATGGCGCCTCCTTTTTATATATATATATATAGCATAGTTATAAGGTATAATTAGGTAGTTGGGTTAGATAAGATTTTCGAATCGATCATCTTTAAAATTGTGTTGTGGCTGCCGGCGCCAAGTAAAAGTTAATCAGTCGCTGTATATATGTTTTAATTTCTCATTTTGTTTTGTTGTTTTTTTGAGATCCACCAAAGCGTGTGTGTCCCTCCATATGTGATAATGATGTGTGTGTGTTTGTGTGTGTGTGCGGTATAAATCTTTGGCCATTTAAATGCTGGACTAGCTCTGTTTACTCTCTTTTGGTGGGTGTTCTCTCTGTCTCCTTCTTAGAAATCGCTTATCTCGCCCTCAGTCTCTGGATAGGTGCAGGAGAACGGATTGAGCAGCCAGTTGCAGAGTCCCTTGTTGCCGCCCTCGTGTCGCTGGCGCTTCTTGCCCTGCCTCTGGTAGTTGCCACCTGATATGGTAATGCGATGTCGCTGGTTCTTCGACATGCCCGACGCAAAGCTGCTCTCGTCCGAGTCCCGCACGGTGGCCACACTGTGATAGCCGCTCTCCGCCCGCCGCGAGATCCCCGAGTGCTTCGACGTCCGCGGCGTGGATGAATCGTGTCCACTGTCATAGGCCTCGGAGCTGGTGTTGAGTGGCAGCAACGGCAGTCGAGACTGTGCCGCCAGTGGCAAGATGTTGGTGATCTCGTTCAGCTTGTGCTGCGCATCCTCGAGCGAGTTGCTCCTCTTGGCCGTCGCCATGGACTTCTCCTCCAGCTCACTGATGTCATCGTGCTGCGGCGCAAAGCGCTTCTCGCTCTTGGGCAGACTCGGATCGGAGGCGCCGTCCGGTTGCCGCAGCAGTGCATAGTCATCCATGCCAGCGATCTCCATGATGCCATTCAGACTGGGCAGCGATCCCTGGCTGGGACTGTGCGAGGGCTGCTTCGGTGGACTCGGGGTCAGGCGATAGGCGGGCTCGCTGCACACGCTGCTCTGGCCCACGTTGAACCTGAAGGCGGGCTCGCTGAACACGCTGCCCGCGTCCGTGCGGTACAGCGTCGTCGAGGGCGTCACCTCCGCCATGGCCAGCTGCGAGGTGAAGATCTCGTGCAGCCGGGCCAACTGATCGAATTGGTGTCTACACAGCGAGAGGGGCAGATAAAAAGACAGGCAGGCAGACAGTAAGAGAGAGTGGGATAAGGAGACATTTTTAAGACGGTGTAAGTGAATTTTAAGATTAATTCTACTCGTATACTTAATATTTGTGCTATTTATGTGATTACTTCCATTTTATATCCCATTTCAGAATTTAATTTATTTGATTTCATTCTCAGATACTTCGTCCGTCTGTCCGTCCGTCTGTGTGAGCGCCTAGATCTCCTAGAGCAACCAAATTTGGCACACAGACTTCTAAAAACCCCACGCAGATCAAGTTTGTTTCAAATTTTTGTCAGGCCCCTTTCAGTTTTCAAGGTATTAGGATTTTTTAACTAATTAATGTTAACTACTATTACTACCTATAATCCTACTAAATCGTAACAAGATCGGACAAATAGAAAGGTGGTAATGGCTGATTAAAGTTTTAAAGCAATGTACTTAAGTGCCTTAAAGCATGCAATAAAAAATTTATAAAAGTGATTTAAATAAGTAACGGGTATCCTATAGTCGGGAGCTCGACTTTAGCCTTTCCCACTTATTTTAGACTTGAGTTGGACTTACCTGGCGCGTTCCCCGCACTCGCTGAAGGACTCGCAGGCCATGTTGAAGCTGGACACAAAGGACAAGTTGTCGCAATGACTGAGTGCAGACAAGGGATGAGCCTGTTCCCTTTCTCTCTCCCTTTCCCTGGCCATGGTGCGAGCGATCTCCTCCTCCGTCACCTGGAGGCCACAGTCGATGCTCCGCTGCGAGGGATGCTGCGATGAGGCGCGACTGGCGGCGAGTTCGGCCTCATGCAGCTGCTCCCTGGAGACATGGCGCGAGAGCATGCGATGCAGACTGTCGTGGGAGATGTCCCGGGAGCCCAGAGGATCATCGAGCAGCGGCAGCGCCGGTGGCACCTCGGAGGGACCGCTGTCCTGATCATCGCCATCCACCGGCTGCACATCTTGTCGCTCGCTATCGAAGCCCTGGGCCAGATCCAGTGATGCCTCTGGCTGGAATGCTGGTCTCTCCGGCAGATCCAGCGACTTTTGCTTCAGTTGCGAGAGCTTCAAGTGCAGCGCTGTGGGGGAATTGCTGGCGGAGACTGTGCTGGGCGCCGTCTGGAAGACTTGCGAGGTCTGGTTCTCCACCCACTGCCGAATCATGGTCTTCTTGTGCGCATCCATGAAGCCGTAGCCCTGTGTCTGGGCAGCCGTCGGCAGATTGCCCGCTGTGAGGGATCGACACGACTGGGACTTGGGTCCATCCACCCACGTCTCGCACTGCTTCACGTGATTCACCTCCCGCATCAGGTGTCGCGCCTCCGCCACCTTCGCCCGCGACACCCGAGGACCATCGATCCACTGCTCCTCCGTGATCTTCCGCATGCCCGCCTCCAGCTGCTCCAGTGCCGCTCCTGGTGCCGTTCCATGCGGCCGACGCAATGGGGATCCCTTCGGCGTGGGCATGTTCGATGCCTTGGAGCACATGTGTCGCGGCAAGGGAGATCCGGGCGGCAGCGGCAGCTCATGGGAGAGCGCACTATGTGCAGGTCCCATCGAGGAGGAGGAGGTGGAAGGACCATTCCCATTCCCATTCCCTACTGCGGCGTTGTGTCTCTTCAGGCTGCCAGTGGAACTCAGCGTAGGTTGCTGCTTCTTGGCTACGAACGAGAGAATGGGCAAGAAGAGGCGAAAGACATTCAGTTAAGACGGAATATAAAGAATATCTATACTTAATAGACACTAAATAGATCGATTTTATAATAATTTAGAAACATAAAGCAAGTCAATTTTTTCCATATTCCTAATAAGATTCTTAGCGAATACAACATTTTGATTAAAATTAAAATAGAGTAGCCAATTTTTTAGCAACTATTTTATTTTCTTTCTTGAATTCAATTTTGTTAAAAAAATATTGGAATAAATGTTCATTGATGCCTAATTCAATTTACATCCCTCCGAACAAGCGTTTAAGCCCCATTCAGACGAGCACTTTTTCACCGACACTTTTTGTCACAAAACCGTCCGTGTCGCTCACCAACGCTCACCGATGGAATAGAACGTGTTCTATTTCCATCGGTGAGCGTCGGTTTTTTTACCGACGCTTTGAAATTTTGTATGGTTACGCGACACGGACAGCTTTTTGACAAAATATGACAAAAAGTGTCGGTGAAAAAGTGCTCGTCTGAATGGGGCTTAAGGAACGAATTTAATTTCACAAATTGTAAAAATATATGAATACTAAAATTTAAAAGAGTAAAAACACATATTTTCAAAGCACAAAAATAATTTAAATTTAAAAGAAAATGAAATGTTTTTAAGTGATGGGTATATAAAACCACAAACAAAAAGCACAGCATATACCTACAATAATAATAAAAAAAACAATAACTGAACTTTGATGAGAATTGCTTAATCAATCGATACTCAGATGGTGTCATTGCTGAAACCATACAAAGAAGAGAGAGGGAGAGGGAGAGAGAATGGCTGAATACCCTGGAGTGTATAAATGTAATGAGCAGAGGAATTTCAATTAAAATCTCATGAGCAATTCCCATCAATCGCTGGCTCTGCTTTTCATCTTTCCGTCATTCCATCTTCTCTTTTGTTGTGTCTTTGCCAAGTCGAAGGTTAATGAATTGTGGGCTGAGAAGGAGAAAGCAGAGTCGAGAGTCGAGGGTACTTACCCTTTTCGAGGGCGGCCTTCTTCATCAGTGGACTGGCACAGTTGGATTTGGGTTGAGCTGTTGGTTTCTCGGCGCCGCTGCCTTTGAGGGCCTTGCTGAGGATGCCTCGGTTATCTCCGGCGCTAAGGGAGGGCAGATAAACCGGAGGATGCTCCCCGTCGGTGGCATCGTCATGGGGTCCCATGTAGATGACAGTGTCGGCTGAGATCTCCGAGCTGGAGGGATCCGCGCCCGAGCCGGCTGATGAGCCTCCCGCCGCCCCGGGATTCAAGCCCTGGGCTAAGCCCACAGCGAGGGGCATGGGAACACGGTGCTTGCGACGCCTCAGGCGATGGATGCGGGAGGCAATCTGAATGGTGGAGAGCGCATCCTGGTAGCTCTGCTCGTGCAGCACATGTGCCACAATCGCCACATGGCAGGTAATGGGTGCCAGGCAATCCTTGAGCAGCGGCGTCAGCGGGTGGTCCTTGTGCGGCGGATGCCTCTGCCCGCTCAATATGGCCAACAGTATGTTGCCAATTCCCGAGAGCGGCAATCCCCCGCTGCGATTGGCACAGCCGCCCAAGTCGATGATATGTAAACGGCTGCGACCGCCGGCAACTGTATAAAGTGTGAAGAATGTGTATGTGTGTGTGTGTATAGATGGGTGTGTGTGTGTGTGGATGGGGGAGAGAAGGGGACGAAATGCGACACTTTAATGGTCTGGCGTCTAGTGAAACATTTAGCGTGCCACTTGAGTGGCAACAACAATGAAGAGGACTACGACTACGACTACACAGAGAGAAAAAGTCAAGTATAGTATTTAGAATCTTAGTCTCCGACCGAAATTATTAAAGTGGAAAATATACGCTCGATTATTCAAGTTCGAAAATTTAAGTATTTTAGTTATGATAAAAACATTTCCATGCTCAAAATTTCTGCAAGCCAATTTTGTGACGAACAATATTAAATTTAAAATATAAATTATTTGGAGCTTTTCGATTTGGGAAATAAACAAACTTTAAAGACACTGAACAATATTTGAACTAATGCTAAAATATCGAACTTTTTTACCATATTATTTTTCTTAGGTATGACAAATTGGGGCCTTTTTATATTTTTTAAATAATTTGTATGTTAAATTTTAAATTGTTCGTCACAAAGCTTGGTACGAGAAATTTTGTGACAAGAAATGTTTTCGTCACTAGACTTTTACCTCGCAAAGAGGTTTTTCATTTAAATATTCTAGCAATTTAGTATCATTAAACTCAAAAGTGAGTTCGAATGCCGTTCATTCTTGAAATACAATTCAAACTTGAATCAATTCCTTTAAAAATTCTTATTCTGTATTTTACAGACTTTTATTAAAATATTGTAAAAATAATTTGTAGGGTAAAAATGTGTCTGTAATCTTTACTTCTTCTTTTTTTTATAAATTATTTTCACTTGATTGCATTTTTGAAATTCTTATTTCTCAAATACTTGATTCCATATCAAAGACTTAATTTTACTACGACTTTTTTTTCTCTGTGTACGACTACAATTGAGAATGTGAAAATAAGGGAAAATGGGATGAAGGGTGGAGGGGGGGATGTAATGTAACAAAGCTATGACTTACCACCCCCCTTGCGGGACAGGCTGTATTGGTAGACGTGCAGCGTAAAGATGAGGGCGGACTCCAGTGTCGATGAGTGCGAGTTCGAGTTCGAGTTGGAGTTGGAATTGGAGCTGGAGTTGGAGGAAGAATTGCCAGCGCCGGAACTTTTTAAGCGTCCGGCGAGGGCCGAGTCGAGGAAGAGGGCCGCACGCTCCGCGGTGGGGGCACGTAGCTCCGTTGGGCCGCCAAGGAAGTCGTCACGCAAATAAATCCCCGGGGAGTCGTCAGATTCTGTGTGTTGTCGGGCGTCATGGAGAGTGAATGAAAAGGGCATTAGGTTTTATGTGGGAATAAATGCCACTCTATGTAGTTAGCAGCCATTGGAGCAGCAGCCAGGTTAACTTTATTCAAATTGGGAGGGCGCAACCCCAATCCATTCCCATCCCCATCCCAACCTCCCATTATTATCATCAGCTGGCCCAGGGGCAACATTACACGGGCCCACGCCCACATTTATAGCCCTGGCACGCCCCCTCAGGCAGCTAACAGGTGGTGGCGTTGCTCCAAGCACAGTTCCAAGTTCCATCTTTAATGCTTACCAGCCGCATGCGAGATGAGCAAATCCGTGGAGAGAGCATCCGGCTTGGTCGCACTGACGCCAACGGCGCTAACACGCACCGAGAACCGCGCCCCGCTCTTCTGCCGCCTCTCCTGGATGCCCTTGTACAGCCAGGCAATGGCACAGGGCGCCGCCCCCAGTGCGCCCGATCCCAGGTCGCCCAGCACCGTCTGCGGTTGACCCGTGCCCGGGTATCCCATGGCCAGCAGACAGCCATCGGAGCCCTCGAGCACGGCGGGAATTACTTCGCTCAGCGCAGCTGCACAGACATCCGACTGGGAGACGGAATAAACAGAGACCGGGTAAAGGAGGGATAAGAATCTTAAAATTTAAAAAAATTTAAATTTAAAATTTTTAAGTTACTACTAAGTTCCTATTTAAAATCTGGAATATCAAATAGATGAATGAATACGATTACTATATACAGATAATTTTATTTATTTAATAAACGTCAATCTTGAAGATAATTTACTTTATTTAAGTCCTAAGAAACTAATAAAAAGAAACTTTGGATATGAACATAAAATGTTGATGGTTTTTGTATTTAATATTTTATTCAGTAAACTTTTTATGCAACTTACTTTGAAATCAAGTTTTATCTTAATTTCATGTTATTATCAAACATTCAATCTATTTCCTTCTTTAAAAATTTAGATTTTTTGGGAATTGTACGCGTTAGAAATATAAATTTTTTTAAAGAAATAAGTATGTATTGTATTGTTTTCCTAAACATCAATTGTTTGAATTCTAATAATTTATGTATTTCATAATAATTAACTTATATCCTCATATATTTTTTAAAGCCATTCACTGGTGTTACGAATTCCTCATAAAGATCTTATATTCAGGGGTGCGACAGAAATCGCTTTCGCTTGAATTTTTCCGGAATTTTTATGCAATTTAAGTGAAATTCAAGCGAAAGCGATTTCTGAGGCACCCCCGATTATCTCATTCTGTTCCTAAACGTCAACTCCATTTACAATACCTTAGAAATATCAGAAATTCTGAGCTTATTTTAAAAAATAATTCTTTTGTTTAATTTCTAGACTCTTCAATCTCTTCCTAGGAAATAATCAGCTCGGCGCGAACGATTCCAACTCTCTTCGAAAGTATTCTGCGTCAAATCTCCTACATATATATTATAAAGATTTCCTCCTTCAACTCACCTGTTTATCCTCCGCCGTGAATAAATTGTCGAATGCAAACATCTTGGGTGCAGCCACCATCGGTGCCCGTTCCTGGGCTTGGGGGGCACACACGTTCTTGGGATCTGTGAGGGTCACTTGGCGCTTCTTCTTGTCCAGCGCCATGAAATGAGGCTCTCCTGGAACAGCGGACACCTTGTCCGCGACCCGTAGCATGACTTTCACCTTGCCAACGCCGTAGCATTCGCGGCTCGAGAGGCGTCGGGCCAAGCCGGGGGGAATGGGGGGAGGTGCCCGCTGCAGTGCACCACAGAAGCCGCCATTGCCATTGCGAGGCATGGTGGTGCTGCTGGTGGTGCTCATAGCTGGATGTCGTCCATGTCGGTTATCAGTTTCCATAGTTATGGAAGTTTATGTTTTTGGAAGCACTTTGGGTTCCTTTTCTTTCCTATCCAAAAGGAAGAAAAACAGAGAGAAGCGTCGAGTTATTATGTATCCTTGTGAATCCTGTGAATCCTGTGAATCCTTTGCTTCTTAAAACACATAAACATCTTTCACTTTGTATGTTTTATGCTCGTACCAAAGATTTTATGGTCAGCATTCGCAGTTGTTGTCATAAATTGTGATTCTGATTTTGGCCAAGGGACGAAACAGTTTCGGATCCTTTCTTTCTGGCCATAACACTTTCTCTTTATGGTTATTACCATCTGTTTATTGGGCATATGTTTCGGCACTATCACTATTCACTATCACACTCACATGATTCACTGACTTTGAGTACTTTTATTCACTTGTAGCATCCACATAAAATGCGGCAATTTGCCTTTTTCGAGACAACTTAAGTTTCAATTTACGATATTAAGATTCGCAACTTGTTCTCAATTATTTAAACGTATGTTGGGATCATTATGATAGAGACTTTTTTGTTCTCAATTATTTACGTGAGTTTAAATATATTATTTATTATTATGATGGAGACTTTTCTTGGGGTCTTTCTTCATTATTATCATTAGCATCATTATTTGGATTCAAGTTAGGAACGTGACATTTTTGCAACGTCTTTTCATTAATATTGTCCCCTTTGGTGGCACGTCTCCAACGTATCCATTGGATGACTGGCAACTTCAGCTTTAACTTCATTTTTCAGACAGCGCGCACCTGCCACAGGCTGCCTCCTGCCTCCTGCCTCCTGCCACATGCCACTAACTTCCTTGGCGTCCACCTTTTGAGCTTTGGCTTTTCACACAAATCGATTGGCAATGCCTTCTAATTGTACGCAACGACAACAACAACAAAGTGAATGATGGTGTGTGTTGTGGTGTGGGGGAGTTAAAGAATGCCATGGCATTGTATGGCCAACAATATTAGCACAACACAAAAAAACACACACACACACTTAAACGATAGACACACAACAAACCCTTTTTTTTATGACTGGCAATTTCTGGTTGTTGATTTCATCTTTGGCTGCGACGCTTTGGCTTCTTCGATTTGCTTATACATGATTTATTTTGTAGCTTCGATTCTCCGCTTTGGCTTTAACGAAAAGACATTTTAATTTTTTGGTTTCAAACACAACTCGCGACGCGACGCGAACGCCACCTGCGTGCCGTCAACGTTGGCATTACAATCGCAACTGAACGCAGGAGGCGCTCAACGGGCTCCATTTCAAAGAGAGCGCCGCCACAATAAACGACGCTCTTTACAAGCGCACAACACGCATGCGTGCGAGAAGAGAGAGAGAGAACGATTGAGCGAGTTTTTTGGGCTGGCAGTGCTGTGCTTTCGCTTGGGGTGGAACTTTCGCTTTTGGACTGTCGCGCGCTAAGAGAACATAAAGCTCTCTTGCTCAGAGCCGTTAGAAAGCACAGGTAAACAAAATCAGCGAGGCTAAAACAAAAGGAACAACGCAAATGATGTTTATATTGTAGACATCAAAATACAAAAAAAAAAGCATGCACTCACACACACTCACACTTACACACACTTGGAAAGAGGAGCAAAAAGCACGCACACAGACACTCACGGCGATAGTTGAGAAGCTGAAGCGTCACTTAAGTGCCGCATGGACCAGGGGGATGGTGATGGAGGGGATGAAGGGGCATTTGGAGAGGCCCCAAAATGCAAACGATGTGTTTTAAGTTCGCTTACATTTGACAGCCGAGTAGAGTAGAGTCCGTTGAGTGTGTGTATTTAAAAGCATCTATCTATCCGTCTATGCATGTATGGGTGGATTTGGGTGGGCTTTGAACAGGATGCGATAACGGCCAAAGGCTGGGGCCCAAAAGCAGTTAAAAGTGTTGTTGTCTACTGACAATATGTCTCAATTAAAGTTGGAAAACTCAAGTGTGCTCTTAACTATGCCTGAAAGTGTTTTTACGAAATGACTAAAAGTGTCGTTTAATGTGTGCTTTTAACTGTTTTTAAATACGAGTCATCATCATTATTTTATTATATTTGATAATCCCCATTTAAAGTTTAATGATAGGCAGATGAGTCTGTACTACAGTTTGACAGTCACTGGCAGTTACTTAACATTTGTCACTTACGTCTGGCAATGCTATGACATTTCCGTTACTTTTTTAACGACTTAAATTTGAAAGTATTTGAAGGTTATGTAAGTTAAAGTGATTTACAGTTAAAAATACGTTTGATTGTTTTTACTGATAATTTGTTAAACATTTATTTCTCTTTATCCATTCATTTTTACATATACAATATATACTTGAGTATCATTCTTTTTCTTTACATTTTTTTGTCCTTTTTTGTGTTTTATTCACAATTTACACATTCTCTTCGTGCTCAACAACAACAATTTACTGAAATATCGTTAGGTATTTGCCTAGTTGAAATGCATCATGTGCGAGTATATATAAAATAATTATCTATATGTATATATAGTCGAAAAATGTGTGAGATATATTTGTATATGTTTATAACGCATGTGCTTAAAGAACTATGTTTACACTTAAGATTACACAAACAAGTTGAAACAAACAGCCTATTGGAGAATGTTTAGAGGTAAAAATTACATAAGAAACAACAACAATGATAAGGGGGAGGGGGAATGTTCGTTGATCGGTAAACTTTGTCACACATTAAATCGTTTTTTTCTTTCTCTTTCTTGAAATGAAACAAAAACAAAAGATAAACAAAAACCATGAAGTAGTTTTTAATGGGCAAAACCATGATATGGGCCGGCTGAGGACTCCATCTAGTGGGAAGGCGCACCATAGGAGCTGCTGGGCGCAGAGGGAGCTGGAGGAGCGCCGGGGGCACCGTACTCCGAGGAAGGAGGAGCAATGCTGTTGGGATAGGGTCCAGTCTCCTCCTTCTGGGTCTTGTAGCGGATGAAGTAGACCTCGGGCTTGCTGGGCTGCGTTGGCGCCGGCGTGGGAATGACAATGTCGGGCTGCTCCTCGGGCTTCTTGACCAGAACGTAGACCAAGGTCTTCTCCTCGTTCTGCGGGAACTGCGGGATTATCGGGGCAGTTGGTGCCGGAGGAGATGGTGCCTTGATGAAGACAATCTTGTAGTGCTTCTGTGGTGGCGGCACGTACAGAGGTTTCCTAAAATGATCAGAAAAAGAAAGACGCGAAAGAGAGAGAGAGAAAAAGGAGAAGGGATTTATATAAGTCGCGAGATTCGAGTATGCAAATAATTATTGCCCCAAGACCTAAAAAAAGCCCGACCCATAAAACAACATGATTGTCTGGGTAATAACGAGCTGTCACAATTACCGCCCACAGCGTTGTGGGTTACCTATTACCAATGTGTATATCCCAGCATAGTTTCTGGCCAAAACAGTCTGCAGGGCTTATATAAAATGTGATGTACTCTCTATGGTAATTGTGTTCCTACACGACGAGTTTGCAATAATTAGCTGGAAAATGCTACGACTAAAGTAAAACTTAGGTAACATTTTAGTCACGCTTTGGCTGTCTTCATCACCATATCTTTTCCCCCTGGTAATTAAGATTGCCCGACTCTCACTTGCGAGGAAAGCAGACGACACAATACAAATGACAAAATACTAGGCATATCCCCAAACACTTGGGTGCGAAAGAGAGAGCCAGATACGCGACAATAATAATAGTAATAGTTAGACCAACTCTTACGAGGGTATTAAATAATGTACACGACAAATGCCGCACATTAAAATTTGAAATTAAAATCGAATTTAAATTCAAATTTAATCTCAAATGAAATTCCCCTTCACTATCTGTCTGCAAATGATAATGCAAAAAAACGCAATGTGGTAATCATCAACTTGTAGGGGGCGGGGGGCGAGGGGAAGTGGGCCCTGAGCCAGATTAGTTGATTAAACTAGAGTTTTGCAAGCGAGATATATTAACAAAGTACTAACTACTTATGCAGATACATTCAAAACTCCAACTGTGTCACAGCCCCAACTCATGAATTGTGGGAGAATTTTGGTAAGACGACAATTCATTTTGTATAACATATAATGGTAACTAACAAAATGAATGGGATCGTTGTTAAAAGATGTTAGAGAATAAGGAATCAATTATGATTACATTAAAGTAGAAACATTTTTATAATTATCTAAATGTGAGAAAGATAACAGGGGGAAATTAAGGTGTGGAGAATCCGGAGGAACATTTTATAGAAAATTAACTTGTTTAAGATTATAGAACTAAGGGAGAATCTAAGAATCATATTAAAAGGTAAAACTATTTAATTAAAGCAAAGATTATGACAAAATTGGGATATTAAGGAGTACAAACCTTGAGGAATATTTGAAAAATATAATGAACAACTACGGAAAAATAGATCTAAGGAAAATTCTTTTATTCTATTTGATGAATTGTATAATTTCCTAATCACTCCTTAGTTAGTTCTATGAATATTCATTGAGGGCCATAGATCTAAGGTAAATCCTAACGAGCTACCAAAGGAATATGATAAAAATTAGACACTTAAAGCTAGTCCAAAGTTCCTCAGACATATTATATATATAGATCTCCTTTGTACTAGTTAGATACATTTTGCCTAGCTAAATTTGAAATTTATTTTTATTCATGATTCTCACCTGGGAGCCTGGTACTCTGGCTCTGGTGGTGGCACATGCACATAGACATGCTTGTGCACCACTGGCGGCTGCTGAGGTGGTCCGTATTGTGGTGCAGGTGCGCCATAGCCGCCACTGGGTCCACTTGGCTGATAGCTGCTGGACGGCGGTGCGCTGTACGTGTCACGCGGTGGCTCCGGACGAGCGGCGACCAACGCTGCGCTGGCCAAGACGAGCACTATCTGCACCGTGGAAGGAGAGAGCGAGAAGCAATAACAAAATCATCATCATCATTTAGGAACGTAACACAAACACACAGTGAACAGTAAACAATTAAAAACACGACTGGCACACATACCACACAACTGGACTGCATTATGCTTAGATCGGAGTATAGATCACTTGAGTATATATATGTATATCCGTTAAATGTGAGTCTGATAATCGCTGGAGTTGGTACGACGCGGAACCTCTTACTCTTACTGCATGCCACAACGATTGTTGCAGTTTCTTTTATAGCGCCGCTCTGCGGCGAGAAATAAAAATTAACTAAAAATCAGCAGCGTCGCGACGCCAGCAACAGCTGCGACGTCGACAACGGCAGCGACAGCGGCAGCAGCGACGACGGCCACAGACGAAGAAGCAGCAACAGTTGGTAAAGAGCGCATAACCATGAAGAAATTGAAATGTATAAAACGGCAACAATAACAACAAGCAAAGCAACAACAATAACAAAAACAAAACAACAACAAGAGCAACAGCAGCAACAACAACAACAACAAACAATAACAAAAACAAAACACACTGGCAAAAGAGCCACAGCAGCTGGCAAGTCATCTGGGTCTGGGGGAAACTGAAGCTTAAGCTCAAGCTCAAGACGAAGCTGAAGCCGATGCTGAAGCCGATGCTGAAGCCGATGCCAAAGCCGAAGCTCTTGCTGACGCTGCTCCTAGCTGCGACTGCGACGGTCACAGCGACGCCGACGGCGACGTCGACAGCAGTAGCAGCAGTGAACGCAGCAGCGACTGCGACCGCATGATGGCTGCTGACCATTCATAGTTTTTGCTTTTGGTCTTCCTTTTTAATTTTAACTGATTCGATACCCTTGCTGTACTTACTATAGACTTAATTGGGATTAGAAAGATGCATCTTTAGTCTTAAATATGCAATTTAGTTAGATTCATAAAGTTTTAATAGATCAATTATATATAAAACTTGTAATCATCTTGGGTCTTCTTTTATATTTGATAGTTTTCCATGTAAATTTTACACATTTAAAATGAAAAAACAAGATTTACAATTTAAAAGAAATGAAAATGTTTTTAGTTCTTTAATAATAATAATAATAGCATAGTTTTATGAAAGTTTCATAGCAAACTCATTAGCATCAATTGGATGAAAAAGTCAAGGGTATTTTCAATTCCGCTTGATGATTATACTATCTAGTTGTGCTTCTCAGTTTTATTTTGTTTATTTTTGCTTTCGTTGCTGTTGTTGTTGTTGTTGTGGTTGTGTCTTTGCCTTTGTAAGTAAGTATTTTGATCATTTTGGCTTGGTTTGGAGGATCGTATCATCGTTTGCCTGTTCGGATCGTGTGGCACGATTCACTTTCAATTTCAATGAATGTGGATGTGAATGTGGATGTGGATGTTTATGTGGATTCACACTCTGGAAAGGGGGCCAACTGGACTCAACTGTAACTGGACTGATGATGTTGGTATTATTTCATTTCTTCATGCACTCCAATCTTTTGTTTTTACTTGCATACCTCTCGCTCTTCTACTCTCCTTCTCCCTCTATCTCTCTCTCTCTCGCTGTGCTTACTGCAATAAGTTAATAATGAGCTTCACGGTCTTGTTGGGATACCATCGCCTTCTCCATCGCCTTCTCCATCTCCATCGTCACCGTCATTTCCATCTTCATTTCCATTTTTGGACTTAATGCAATAGTTGGCTATGAATTTCTTTAATTTAATTTTTCTCTTGGTTTATTCAATAATTTGGAGTTTTGTCTGATCCACGGCAATGACATTATTTGTACTCTTTGTACTTCTTCCCTCCCCCTTTCTACTCGTACATCTAAAATATGATTGGCCAAAAGTTTCGTTTGTTTGTTTATTTATTTGTGAGGCTTTTCTTTCTTTTCTTTACTTTGTTTGATGTCACGATCGGACAATCTGTTGCTTGGGAACTACCTTTGTTTAGCAGACGTTTTTGGCCCAAGGTGTTATCGAAATTGATATGCGCATAGTCGATAAAATTCATTAGATTGATTTTGAGAGATTGAGAGGCACTCCTGAAATTGGAAATTGGGAAGGGGGCTGCCACTACTGCCAGCCGGAATTTAATAAAATCAGCATTGCATTGGCCCGAGGCCTGAAACGAGGACGATACTGCAACTGGAACTTGCAACTGGCAACTTGCAACTTGCAACTTGCAACTTGCGAGTAACGAGCAGCGCTGTCAGCTGCATCTGCATCTGTAACTGCCACAGCCACAACTGCAACCGTCACTTTTCCTCGATGGCATCATTTATAATGCCGTTAGCCAAACGGCAAATGTTTTTGGCCATGTTTTCAGTTGTTGATTTTGTTGTTCATCCGAGGCGCGCGTCGCATTTCCTCAATTTCCAGCTCTCATCTCTTGCACTCGAAATCCTCTTCATCATCATCATCATCATTCGCATCAACAACGCTTCGGTTAGGGTATATACTTATGTATATATATAAATAAGTGTTTTGATTACCCCTGGGTCACACGGGGCAACTCCCTCGCCAGCGGCTTATCCAACAACAACTAGTTGAATCGAATCTTTAACTGGGAGATTATTGATGGGACAGATATTGATATAACTGCAGATATATGTAGATAGATTTTCACAAATTATACTAAGTATAGCAAAGTTTTGAAATCAAAATCGGCAATTTCTTACTAGAAAATATAATTTAGGAAACCAAAATTGGTATAAAATATAAATCTTCAATTCTAATAAAAAATTAAAATAATGGATGCAAATGATTTTATATTTAATATTTATTGATTTTAAAAGAATTCCTGAAGTTTAAAAAAAAAATAAGCAGCTTGAAATCATAACATTAAAAAGGTTACAAGCTTTGAATCAAGAATATCGATAAGTATAAAAGAGAAAATTCATGCGGAGTCAGAAAAATCAAATCTACTTTTTCCTAGTATTCATGAACCAGGCTTTTCATAATTTTTGTACTCCGATTTGTTTTCATATTATTATTTCCTAGCTTTTGTAACTAGTTTTATTTCAAACTTTTGGCTTCATTAATTTCTGCACTGAGTTTTTGTCGCTGTCTTTGTAATTCTTACAAAAATATTTACAGTTCGCATTATCCATAGATATAAATACATAGGTAAAAATTGATTACAATTATAAAACTCTTTGCCTTGAATCTTTATCTTTACAATCGTATCTTCGTGATACACTTTACGTATTCCCTGGCCTTCGAGTCGAGTTTCAGAGACCATTTCTCATGTTTCTCATGGCGTTTAATCTTGCTGCTTTCTCCATGGCAGGTGCAAGGGGGGCATCATCATTTGGATCGACACCTTGGCAAGCGCAGATACTAATTATTATTAAGTATCTTTTTGACTTTATGTAACAGCAACGCAATAAGACAAAAAAGCCATTTAAATTATATTGTATTTACATAAAAATCAATTAAATTGCGCTTACACAAAAAAAAGCAAGCAGAAAACGGAACTTTTGGAGTTTTGGGACCGTTTAAGAGAGTGGAAGGCACTTATGCGGGTAAAGGTACGCTGACAGGCAGACAGGCAGACAGACAGCAGATACAATATCTGTATCTGTATCTGTATCTGATGCTAATGGGCTCGGCTTGGCAATCGCCACTTGTTAGTTTTAATTTGTCAAGAGTTGCACTTGAAGACGTCGCCGTGAAGAAAGTAAATTGAGTTTTGGGAAGCATGTGACCTGTATCTTCTACTCAGTATTGTATCTGTGTATCTGTCAGATGCAGACATACATACATACATACATACATATGCGTGTATGACGATGATGATGATGATGTAAAATGTTATTACATCTGTGTGTTGCATAAGCGTTTTCCTCCCCCCGCTGTTTTTCCCCTCTGCTTCCCAATCGCCAATCCCAATCGAGTATCTGACGCTGAAGATCTAATTAACAAGAGGAGGCCCGAAAAAATAAATAAAGGTAAATACTTACAACTGTTGGCATTGCATTGAAAATGAGTTTTATTGTTTTTAATCATAAGTAATAACGATAAAGATAACGTAAGTTAACAACAATTAAATGTACATTTGTAGTTGTATCGCGAATATAAACGGGGCTGCATCGTTATCCCAATATATAGGTATTATAACTATATATCTATAAGTACTATATATGTATATATAGTTAAATGAAAAACAGACGTAACTTGCACTGCTGTGTGGAGGCCAAAACCAAATTGTCTTGTTGCTCTTCTTCTTCTTTTGACTTGTTGTGGATGAACACGAAGAAGAAGAAGAAAAGAAGCGTCGTCGGCATTTTAATTTGTGGTAGTTGGTAAGTAAGTAGTAATATACTCGTAATTTATATTTATTTGGCCAGCCTTGGGGCCCATTAAAACTCCAGTTTCAGTTTATGCGCTCAGGGACGGGGTTTACATATTTACAATTGACTTTTTGCTTTCAGCCATGGCAACAAAAAAGGCAGCCACAATATGTACTAAGTATATTGTACATTTCGCGTTAACATATAGAGACAATAGCACGATAGACTTTACACTAAAAGTTACACAAGGAAGGAACTTTGCCGTCGAGTGTGCTCGATTGCGAGATACCCTGTACCCAGATGGGGGATACTCTGACAACTAATTGCACTCATATGTTGCAGTTGCTGATGCTTTTTGAATAGTTTCTGTTCTTTGCAAATTGGTTTCTTGAATAACTTTTAAGTGAGTTTTTAATAAAATGTATGGTTTGCATTCAAATCTTCATAAATTATGTGTATACCCAAGATCAGAGCTATATCCACGAAACTTATCTTGATAATATCAATTTTTGAAAATAAGCATTATTAAAATTGGAGATCCTAGTCCTTAAAGGTTTCTGACGACTGTTTTATAGAAACGGACGGATTAAATTATATGCTTGCTAAAAACTTAAACACAACTTTAAATTTGGGTACAGGGTATAAAAAACATTTCGAGTATCATATGTACATACATACATCATATATGGATAAACAGGAAATGTACATACATGTACGAGTATATCATAATTTGATTCAATTTTTCTTTTGATTTTTTTGTTCATTTTTTTTGTCGAATAGTCGTAAAAGTTAAAAATTATTGTTCTTATATAGGAACTATTAAGTCCTTTGAGTTCAGTTTGCTAGCGCATTAAAACCGTTGAGTTCAATCGTTCAGCAATAGAAAATCCTTTCGAAACGCATTCAGATTTTCCTATTGAAAGTTGTTTATTTTTAAATTGGTTCCGAGGATTTGTTCAAAAATGATAGAATATCATTGAAAGAGTGTATTTAGTTCGGAACCAACTTGGATTGGGTTTGGAAAAGTCTGGGTTGCATTTCGAAACGATTTCGCATTACTGTTTTCAGTTTCGGGGTCGTCTCGAATGGTCGTTCAGGTCGCTCGGTTCCGGCTCTAGTAGGGGCGATAGCTGCCCTCCGTATCAAGTGCTCCCATTGCCCCCAATTTCTGCAGCCAGGCGGCATTTGAGCCACGCTGACTGGTCATTGGATTGTTGGCCTCGTTGTGCATACGCATTTGGCGTTGTTGTTGCTGTTGTTGTAGTGGTTGTTGTTGCTGCTGGTTTTGTGAATCCTCATTGCTCGACTCCAAAATCTGCAAAATAACGAAACAGAAAAACAAAAAAATGAGAGAGTTAAACTTGCAATTGTTATTGTTGTTATGGTTGTTATTATTATTATCGTACAGTTGTTATTATTTTTATTGTTGGTGTTGCTGGTGTTGTTGCTTACATAAAGCGTAACGGATCTCTGAGATTGTGAGTTTGTTAGCTATTTCAAAAATCTGTTGAAATCTAAGTCGGTATATATTTATACAGCGCAACCAAACGCCCCCAACAACACCAACAACACCACCACCAACACCATCAGCACCACTCGCTGCTCCACGTGTGGGAAGCTCGGTCGCAGCTTTTTGGCGGATCATTAAATCGAATGAACTTTACTCAGATCTGTAACGTTGTCTTGGGGCTCAACCGGAGTTGAAATCGCAATCGCAGTCGGAGGCTAAACCCGGGTCGTAGATGGAGATGGAGATGGAGATGAAGCTAAAGATGAAGATGATGATGGAGATGAAGTTGGAGGCTGACTTCATATGGAGGCAGCTGCCGCTGTGAGCGTTGATGATGACTGAAAATGTGTTAATGGGGGGTATTGTCGTGTAATTATCAGACGCCAGTCTCCCCTCCCCCCTCTCTCTTCCCTCTTCTCCCTTCTCCCTTCGCCCTTCCCTAGGCCTGCTCCCTAGAGCAACTCGAACTCTTTTGTTTTTTGGCGAACGATGTGTGAACGAAAGAAAAACCTAAAACAATTTCGCGTCAAGTAATTATATTATTGCTAATTTAAAAGATTGTTGTTGTTGTTGTTGTTATTTTTGTTTTCTTTGTTTACTTATATCTGTCCATCTCTTTTGCACTCTTTGTGGCCTGTAGTTGTTTAGTTATTAATAACATTTTTCGACTGCAACGATTGCAGTTAAACGTTGAGATACGAATGCGATATAAGGAAGCAGCCGAGGCTGTTATCGCATTGCATCTGGTTAGGAGGGTTAGATTCATATTTTTGACACCCCCCTCATGCCTCAGTCACCCCAAGGCAGATGTGGCAAGCGTCCTCACATTTGGACAGTTTAATTTGAGAGTTGCCGCTAAGTGCAAAGTTATGTGATTGTATAAGGGTCTTTTTCTGTGCATTGTCTGGATTGTCTGTTCCCGGACAGAGATGGGCATCAGGGGTCGTGAATGAATTAACGAGGGTTGCTGCAACACTTGCCAATAAATACCCCCTCTCAAATGTGTAGTATAAACAATTATGTGTCAATAGCCCAAGTCTCATAAGGGCATTATTGACTGATCAGATGGATGCCATAAAAATAATGTAATGCTAAGGTCACACACACACACCAATAATAAATAAATAATTTGCGCAAATCGCTTGATTCAATTCAATTTATTATTAAATTTACCATGAAGTTGTATGAAATTCCATCAAATCATTGTGCCACAAATTTGAAAAAATTAAGCGAATTTTGTCGGCTGTCTGACCTCAGATTTGAATTACTTTTGTGGCTTATTTTCTTTGCTATTTATTTATAGCCATGTTAATTTGATTTTCGATGGCGGTGATTATTTTTAACAAATGTTAATAAGCATATTTATTATTAAAGTTATTCAAGAAATAATAATTATTATTAATTAAATTATTATTTAACTGTTTTTCCATTTAAATATATTTAAAATATTATCTTATATTATTTAATTACTAATGCCTAAACCCCATTTTTATTTTGAAACTTGAAATTAATCTCAAACTTTAGCGGTGGTTAACTTTTTAAAAAAGTTCTCAACATAATTTTTCATTTCGTGATGAGTCGGAAAATTGTTTTTCCCCGTTTGGCCATCGCTAAGTGAAGCCTGCGACATCCCCGGGCTAATTAACAATAAGCCGAGCTGTTTGCCAACTCATGATCCCAGGTTCAATGCATTGTTGCTATCAACTGACAAGTGGAATTTTCGTATTATTTTTCTGCGTGACGTCGCCAAGTCAAAGTCAACCTTCGTCAGCGGTCGACGTCAACGTCAACGTCAGCGTCGAAGACGACGCGTCGTCAGCGTCAGCAGCAGAGACAGCAGCAGCAGAGGAGACAGCAGCGACGTCATCGTTTGCTATTTGACATTTGATTTTTCCCTCCACCTTTTTTTTTGCTTCATTTGTTTGATTTTTCTTTTCTTCCTTTCATTTTTTTAATTTTCTTTCTTTTTTTGCCAATGTCACTGGCGTCGCTGTTTGCCTGTTGTCTCTTTCGGCCAAAAGCATCTTTGTTGGCGCTTATCGATTGCCAAGTGCCATAACATGACTCAGATTCAAGTTTGGTTTTCAACACAGACTCCAATGAGAGGCAGCGAAAGCGGTAGAAATAGAGTTGAGGTCAAATATAGATACACAAATTGGAGATAGAACAAAAGACTGAGGAATGTAGATATTGAGAGGTAGGATAATCCGAAGATGGACCTACACAGAGTTATAAATAAATAAATAGAGACAGAATTCAATATAGAAACTATATTAGAAAATAAAGTTAGCAAATTTTTGAAAAAAGTTCCGAGAATTTCTATTATTATTTGTACCAATTTTATTAAAAAGTGTGATGAATATATAAAAAAATATCTAGAACTATCTTACAAATATTAAATAAAGTTAAGACACATGTACAGAAAACTCCTAGAAGGTCAAGTGACAGACATACAGACAGATCTAATGGTAATACAAGAATCAGAGACAGACTCATTCTGAGTCTCATTTGCAGATTCACAACTAGACTTAACCAGAAGCAGACACAGATGCAGATCTACAAATAAACTGAAGCTGTCATTCAGCGATTCAAAGATTCAGATGCAGACCATAAGCAGGCAAGACAAGGCTCTGACTGAGCTGCAGATTTGTGGATGCTACAGAAAACTGCTGCTAAAGTGCAACAGCAACAGCAACTGCAACTGCAACTCATAAGCGAGTGCAGCAAATGGTTGCAATCGCAACTTGCAGCTGCGTCCAAAATCGAGTGGCAAAATGATATGAAACGCAGCAGATCCAACGTCCATTAAATTGCCCCCCGGTTGAGCAGCATTTTTGTGATTCGGTTGCGAAAAAGAACAGGAAACTCAGCACAAAAAAAAATAATAATAATAATACATACTCGACCCAAAAAAAAACAAAAACAAAAACTGAAGAAAAAAAGAAGTACAAAATATATAAGTATAAGTATGAAATTGCGCAGGTTGCTGCAAAGATGAGAGCTTGAAGCTCAGCAGGTTGGCCAATGGGATTGGATTGTAGCCAAGCAGGCTCTGTGTGTTGTGTGTGCTGTGTGTGCTGTGTGTGTTGTGTGTGTTGCACTGTTGCATTGAGGCAGTTGCAGGTTGTGCAGACCTCGGGTGACGCCAATGTGACCGTTAAGACGACCAAAGGAAGCAACAACAACAACAGAAAAAACATCTTGCGAAATATGTAAAATATTTTTGAAACGGTTGCAGACGCACAACAACAACAGCAACAGGCACAACCACAGCAACAATTGCCAGTAATGTGGTCAGAAGAGCTGCGTATTGGAGTTGGAGTTGGGGTTGGGGTAGCTTGAAGTAAGTAACCCTATAGCTATGCTCATTGGCCTGCCATTGATGGACCATGACGTAACCGTAACCCGCAACAACAACAACAACAACAACAGCAACAACGACAGCGACAACTGACCGAGTAAGCAAAACAAAAACACGTTGAAAAATAAAACCTCAATAATTGGCGACATAATTGCAACTTAATACCACGCTTTTGCCTCTTTTCATTTAGTTAATTATATCGCAAAAATAACGCACCAAAAACGTTAAGGGCACACACACAATCACACACACAGATATGAAATATATGTATGTATGTGTAATGGTCTTTCAACAGGCTATCCATTTACGAGGGGAGTGGGGGAGGGGAAGGGGTAGGGGACACCTACTTACCTGAAGCATCAGCTCACGCAACTTATCCAATTCATCGCCATGCGACCTTGTGGGCAGGTATCGACTCTCGCAAGGCTGCGGCGGCACCACCAGGAGCAGCAGCATCATCAGCAGCAGCAGCATCGGCAGCGACAGCGACAGCGGCACTTGCAACCTGTGCGCCTGCAACAGAGCCTGGCTCTGATTCCTGCCACTTGTCATTCTGGGACTTGTTGTTGTTGTTGTTGTTCTCTTTTATTGGTGTTTGGGTCACAGGTGCTGTTGGTGCCGAGTTTTTATTATTGCCTGCAATCATACATATAAGAAAGTGTGTGAACTTTTAAATGACTAAGGGGAGTGACACGAATAAATTAAACTTGAGTACAGTCGAGACCGGCTATAATGAACTGCTTAAGCTAAATATCAAAAAATGGACAAAGGAAATGTATAAATTATTGCCGAGGAAAACTATATTAGAGGGAATATTCGTAAAAAAAAACATACAAATGTACAGTATGTTTATGAAGACAAAAGCTTTTATTTTCGAGAAGAATCTTAAAATCCTGTAGAAAGTTTAAATTTGTACTTTTGGTATATAATGATGGTCTAACTATTTTATTACAAACAATATTGGAGGTAAACTACAAGATAAAATGTTATATTAGCATCTTTTAGAATTTGTTTAATGTAAATAATTGCACAATTTCACATTTGAATTAAAAATTCGTCGTAATGCGATAAAAATGCTTTCAAACTTCGATACAACGATATTTGTATATTTTTACAAACAAACTAAAAAAAAAATTTAAAAATTTAACGGCAGCAAATAACTGAAATACACTAAAGAATTCAATGTTTGTACTGAACAGTAAAAATCCCTTACAACACACACATCAAAAAAGAATTTAACTTGAATGTATTGTCTTTATTTTACTTAAATAAAACTTTAAATAATGAATATTTAATTAAATGATTCAGAAAAACTTTCATTACAAATCAAAATACGTTGTAAATGAAATGAGTTGTTATTAGAGTAGTTAAACTGTACTGAAATAATTGGGCATATAATTAGTTAAACGTTAAAGCTGGCTAAGCAGCTTAAATTTACATAAATTAATTAGTTGCTAATAGCACATGAACAATATTAATGTAATGCAGTTTAATAACTCGGGATTACGAATTGTGGATGCGGGATTTTTGTGGCAGTTGCAACAACGCTGGATGCTGACTCACTCACTGGCAATAAAAATGAGAGAAAACTGTGCCCGGAATTAGTTGCTGTAGTTGAGTTTAGCTTTTAACTGCGTCACGATTCTATCCACTTATTATTATCTAATTTTTTTCTATTTTTTCTATTATTTTGCACTTTTTTTTTTTTGGTTTGTGCTGAGCTGGTGCGATGTGCTGAACCAGGATAACAATGTAGCTTTAAGCAAAGCTGCGTGCAGACATTTGTATTTATAGCCAAAAAGCCAAAGCATCGGTCGAGATTTTAGTGGCACTTTGGCCGTGATGACACAGAACGCAGAACGAAGAGTTGGTTGGGAATATGACGCCCTACACATGCGCTACGAGGATGCTGTGGGGCATGTGGCATGTGGCATGTGGCAAGGCAATCCTTGAGCAGTCGACAATGCCTCGCGTTCCTTTACACATTTCACTTTGTGCGCGCGCAGAGGCGGCAACAGCAACAACAACAACAACAATAATAACAAAAGTCATATCATTGTCATAATACTAACACACATTCTATGTGTGTGTGTGTGTGTATTGTCTGTGCTGTGGGCGTCATTCTGGCACGCCCCAACAGAATCTGGTGAAATGTTTTCGCTTAGCAAATTTCATGGTTAACATTGAGTTTGTTGTTGCTGCTGTTGTTGTTGCTGTTGTTGTTGTTGTTGTTGCTGGTAACACTCTCGTTCTCAGTGTTGTCGTTGTCGTTGTCGTCATGGCTGCAAGTTGTTGACATTGCCGGGCGTCAATAATGTATCTCCAGTTCACTAACTACTAACTGGCCAACAAGCTCTCATGTTATATGTAGTTCCTGTTCTTGTTGTTGTCGTTGTTCTCGTTGTTGTTGTTGGAGTATTTGAATGAAAATGCTACCATTTGTATACAACGCACGACCACAAGCCCCAAATTTTTGATATAGCGCACTTTTGTGTGGCCATTGCTGTGATTGAATACGTGTTGTGCATGGCAACTCTAGCTCAAGGGTTTTTATGACCATATAAGAAACGAACCCAAAGATAGAAACAGAGACAGACTCAAAGATGCCAAAACATCTGGGTTATGCGTACGAATGAATTCATTTATAAGCGCGTAGCAAGTAAACGCTTTATGAAACAGCTCTAAAAACAACACAAACATAAACCTTCATAAAAATATAAAAATATATATTAAGTACTCCAATGTCCTCGTGCTGCATTCGCGGTTTGAGCTCGGGGACTTCCGTCTATTTGCATTGACTTCATCTTATTATTTCAGACGCAAGCTTTTTGATACTGAGCTAAAAATAAACGGAAGCTGTGAGCATGCCAGACAAAAGCTCGCTGCTATAGCCGCACTCTAAAGCTTGCTGAGTCAACGGTTAACGGTAAGCTAGCTTTAAGCATCTGAAAGCTTAATCGTGGTTCGTTTCCCGGACAAATCTCGAACGAAATAAAACTCAAATTATCTTTAGTTAATCCGATTAGGGAATATTTAATCAAATACAATTCAAATTATCTTTACTTAATCCGATTAGGCAGTATTTAATCAATTACAATTCAGTCTAGAATTGAGTTGTACCCGAGTTATTTATTGAATTCGCAAATAATTTTAATGATTTGACAAATAAAAATATTCATGAATTTTACATTGGAAAATAAAGCTTCTTTTAAAAATACTCTTCTTATTTAAATATATTTTGATTTTAAACAAAAATTTCCATTGGGTTTAACTGTGGATTGAATATTACATAATGGATATGTAGGTTCTTTAAGAGTTTTTTTCAAATTCACGATGATTCACGATTTGGAATTATGATTTATAAAGTAGTTGTGGAAGTAATAAACCCACATATGCTTTTATTTTTTATGAACACAGTCATTAGCTCTTTCTTGAAATTTTTATGGTTTAAAAATTAAAGTCGGTAGCCATAAACCTTGGCATCTTATTACTGAAACGACTTTATTTTGCACATTATTTTAATCTTTATTCAGTTGAATCGCTTTACAATTACAATTACAATACATTAACAAATGAAGGCTGAAGCATAGCATACGATATGGACATGGATAGATGGGATATGGCTCGTATAAAGGTTACAACTTAAATTTTGGGCTTAACTAGAGTTACGAGCTAGCGAGTAACTTAATTGTTAGGTCTATCTTAAGAACAACTAAAATACATTCAGTGGCATTCAACGTACTTTTAACTATAAATCTGTATCGTTATCGTTATTGATATCGTTTTCTTTTATTTATCGTTTTATCTTCTTAACTTTTCATTCGCCATTTTATTAGTTATTGGACATGCCTAGGGATTACATCTACAAACACAGCATGAAGGAAACAGGAACCAATCCATAAAAATGCCCTTGCAATCGTTATCGGGATCGTAGGCGAGCAATCGATGCCACTTATACTTCTGCTCGCAGCCACATTCGCCCTCACAGCGTGGAGTTTGGGTATTGCTAAGGGATGAATTAAACAAATTAGACTCTTGTCGGGAAATCGAAATAATCTTCGTACTTACCTGCAGACTTCCTGATGGATCGCCTGCTCAAAGTGCTGCGTATTGACGATCGCTCGTATTTTGCCAGCTGAGTTCGAGGCCCAGTAGGGAGTTACAATTTCGATTTTCGACTCGCACGCATCGAGTCGCCCTGTGCCGGAGTTTCCATTGGCATTGCCCGGCGTATTAGGGGCTCTGCTGTTGCTCTGACCTCCGGCGCCGCCTCTATTCCGGTTGCTTGCCCCGCCCGCTGCCGCCTGCCGCTTCTTCCGTAGCTCCCCGAAGTAACTGTCCCCTGCCTCGCCCGCTGTGGCTGCATACGCGCCCGGCGGGATGAATATGTCCGGCTCGTCAATGAACCGACGCTTCCGCACCTTCGCCTGCCCTCCGCCGCCCTCCATGTTCATCTCAAAGTCGCCGTACATGCGACGCATCAACGCCTTGTTGTCGTCTATGAATCTCTCGATCTTGTCACTGGCAAATAAAAAAGATAGTTTAGAATCAATTGCAAATCAAAATTGACATTCCGCAAGTAAATCGGTTAAGGATTGACAAAGTTCGAAGTTTTTGAATAAATGTTGGAAAATAATCAATTTTTTTAAATAAATAAAATTTGTATACAGAATTTAGTCAATTAATGATTTTTCATAAGAAAATCGGCTAAGCTTTGACAAAGCTATGGGTTATTGAAAAAGTGTCCGAAGTATGAAAATTAGTTTTATAAATCTAAACTGTAACTCCAACCGTTTAAATTGCATATTTTTGTGCTTTAAATTAGAGGGAATCGATTAAATGATATGATATTATTAATATGCTAAAAGTGCAGCTTGATATTTTATAATTTATCTAAAGTTCTATCACAATATGACTAATACATTATTGAACAGCAAGTTAATCAGCTGAAAAATTAAGTTATTATTTAAGGTAATTTTCATACGAGTATGACAAACTCTGTGAAATTGTTAGCTCTACTTTGCAATACGTGAATCACATTTCATCATTAAATTTAATAGTTTCAAAATCCCACGAACTACTTCTAAACTTGAAGGACAGCTCGAAGACTCATTTAAATTTAATAGTCACTCTGCTTTAGTGTCTTGATAACTCGTGTTTCAATACTCACATGGGATAGCTATTGCCTGCCGTGGGGCAGAACAGCTGGTGATACCGCTTGATGCAGGGCACGCCCTTGATCACATCCCCTCGCACATCCAGGCCGAGGGCCACCGACAATGCCGTCCACCAGATCTGAAGTAGACAAGCACAGAAGACAGAAGAGAAAAGAGAGAGGAGAGTGAGTGGGAGAGATAATTGGAATTAGCATTGAAATTGGGGGCTATAACAATTTATAGCGGGGTGTGAAAATGACTCAAAGTAAGACATAAAAAGTTCGCTTCATATCATCAGGCAGGCATAATCGTGAAGTACACGGAGCGACGACCACACTGGCGTTCCATCGAGTGCTTGGAATGCCCCCCACCCCCTCCACTGGCCCCCTTTGTAGTCCTCTCTGGGGCCAGCATCTTGGTATGCTTTGAGTATTAGTCGCTCAGTGTATGATCATCATCACACCTCTTAACGAAACGAACTCGCACGACCTTCGTGAGACAGTCGAAAAAAATAACAAAAAAGCAGCAACAACAACAAGAAGAGAAGCACACGCACAACACAAACACACACACAGAAGAAGAGATCGTCAAAGTTATTTCCGCAAATGAGCAAACTCGATCGATCGATCGACCCAATCGATCGATATACCCTCTCAATCGTATGGGAGAGAGAAAAAAGCACACGCGTGCTCAAAGAGAGAGAGAGAGAGAGAGAGAGACAGAGTGAGAGAGTACTTACCGGAATCTGCAAGAATGAGCCATTATTTGATTTGGGATAGGAAAACAAAGGCACAACCGGCACACTGCCGTTCTTCAGATAGATCGGACCCTGTATTGGCGTCACCGTGGGCATCTGGCTGTTGGTCTTTGTCTTGTCTGAAATATGCAAATTGTAAATTGAAACTGGAGCTATGTAAATGATTCATAAGTAAGTGATAGCAAGGCAAGGACAGGATATATGTATGTATAATCTTTATAGTTGCATTAATCAGTGATTTGGTTAAACCCAAGACGACAGAAATACATACAATATAATAAAATAAAATGTAAAAATTGCAATTCTGCATACAAATCGAACTGCAGTTGACATGTATAAATTTCATGGAGTGCATGCTTGGCATTTGTAATGCCTTCATCCGGATCTTAACTTGGCTTAAGCTCACTTAACGGAACTGAACTGAACTGAACTAAACTGGACGGGACTTTCCCTTTCCCTTTTGGAATGCGCTGCGTGGGAAAGGATTTGTCAATTTGCAGACATAGAATTTGAGTTTCGTTAAGTTGCGTTGCGTTGAGTTGAGTTGCATTGCGTTTCCCTCCCTCTCTCGCTCTCTCGCTCTCTCCAGTGCATGTGCAATGCATCTTGGATGAGATAGAGCGCACTTCGTAACTGTTTCAGTAACATTACATGATGGACTCGTTTTAAGCTCACGTCTTCAGTTCAGTTCAGTTCAGTTCAGTTGCTGCTCACATGCACGCAAAGGTGAAACCAAAAGACTTGAACAATATATGTACTTGATCTTATACATATACATATACATGCATACATACATATGTGCTCTCAGTGTGGTGCACGTCTTCGGCGGCATTTAAACGCAAGTCGAGAGGCAACCGTTGAATGGGCCCCGATTTCTTGCATAATGTACTATATATACTATATACATATGTATGTGCTTATGCCTCCCCCTTGTACTCGATACCCCTGCCCACCTGCCCACCTCATCGGCTACCCTCGTGATGGCACTTGAGCTTGAAGTCTGGCTTGGCAGGTTGCTACAATTGAGATGAGCGCCGAGCCGAGATGAGTCGAGATGAAGTGAAACAAAGAGGCGCCACGCGAAGCGAACAAAGCCAAAAAGTGAATTATCAAATGCGCTGACAGTTTTGTGTCTTGGACGAGGGCAGGAACTGTCGCTATCGCTAACATATTTTGTTGTTGTTGTTGTTGTTATTTGTATTAGTTTTCGTGTTGTTCATGTTGATTAGAAGACGACGAAGAAAGACGAGCAACAACAACAACAACAGCAATAGCAACAACTACAGCTACAGTTGATACATAAATCGTGTTGCGTGTTAGTCAGCGACAGCTATAAAAGTCAAACACTGGCCATTACTGTCCAAAAGGCGACCTTGTCGCTAGGTTTGTAGACCTTTGACCTTGCTCCGTCTACCTGTAGTAGTTGTATTTAGTTATTTCTCTACTGTTACTGTTGCTATTGTTGTTGTTGTTTCAGTTTAACAGCAATGTGCAGAAGTTGCTCTCAATTGGAAAGATACACAAAAAACAAACATGCAAACAACTCACCAAATGGAAGGTGGCATAACAACAACAACAACAACAGTAACAACAACAACAACAGTAACAACTGACAGTCGACAAAATGACTTTGGGTTGAGTTGAAAACGGAATCGTAAAATCTGTAGTTCAAAACCACATAAACATGCAGTATTCCCATTGATTTTCTATGATTAAGAAGTAGATATATTAATGTATAAATCTGATCCCTCTTTAAGCTGTTTATTCATTGCCTTCTTCTCATTGTATCCCAAAGGACTAGAATCTTAAACAATTTGAATTTCATTTTATATTTCGAGAAATATAATTGTTCCCGAAACGATCAATGAATCCTAATGTGGTAAAGTAAGCTAAAAACTATTCTATTAATTTAAATAAATTATAATCATTTTTTGATTTTCCCTGAAATATTTAATACGAAATATTTTATAGTACATCATTTTTCTATAATTTTAAACATGTTTTTCGTTATCAAAAATGAACATTTCTTGCCTATAAAACTACTAATAAATGTATATTTATAATAAAGAGTGTTTAAACTTTTTACTAGAAAGTGAGTATTACACTTCTCGAATTAATTATTAACTTACAAATGTCAATAATACTTTAATATTCTTTTATATCATTTTAATTAATATTAGACAAAATATAATTTGATTTACTTCCTTTCGTCTTGGTAAATAACTAAATAACTTGTTTGCATTTTATTTCAATCTAATAAACTAATTTTTCTCACAGTGTATGCTAATTCCCACACTTGTATAATGGATATTTTGACTTACCTTTATCATGACCATCGGGCTCGTAGTACTCGCCATCATCGTCCTCATCCTCCTCGTCGCCCTCCTCCACGTCGTAATCGAGCACGGCGTGCACTTGAGTCCTTGACCCTTGACCCGCCTGGACACGCGTAAAGCCCGGCGCACGCTCCGGATAATTGTCGGGCGGTGCAACGCCGTAGGTTGAGGCTGGCGTCTCCGGCTTACTTCCGCCTTGCTGCCTGCCTGGCGGCTGAGGCGGTTGCAGTGGCTGCTGCTGTTGTTGATGTGGTTGCTGTGGCTGCTGTGGTTGCTGTGGCTGCTGTGGTGGCTGATGTGCTGCTTGTGGCTGCCTGCTGCCATAGCCCGTAATACTAAAGCTGCCGCTGTTCTTGGTGAATGTGGTGGTGCCATGGGCATTGTAGTATTGCTTCTGCTGCTTCCCGACGGAGGACGGAGGAGGCGGTGCCTGGCCAGGATAGCGGGTGTAGGAGCCCTCGGCAGGACCTCGGCCAGCGGATTGTGTCAGCTGGAGTGTGCTCTGACTCTGGCCAGAGCTGCTCGCACTGGAGCTGCGGAAGGAGACGGTGTTCTCATTGCCCTCCACTTGGGTCTGCTGTGTGTGCTGTTGGCTCTGCTGCGTCTGCTGCTGCTGCTGAATGTGGTACACCGAGTTGCGGGCGGCTCCAACTCCACCTCCGCCCGTCGGTGGCAAATAGGCGCTGCCCTGTTTGCGTCTGCTGCCACCATAAGGATAACCAGGCTGTGGTTGTGGCTGTTGCTGCTGTGGATCCTGTTGCTGATGCAGTGCCGGAGTGCCGTAGGGATTGTTCTTGTAGTAGTCGGAGTTGGGTGGAGCCGCATCGGAGGGCGTCTGCGGCTGCTGATGATCGGCGGGCGAGTATAGCAAGTTGTTTGTGTTGCTGGCCAACTGATGGATGGGATGCAGTGGGGCCAATGTGGCGCCCCACGGCTGAGCGAGCGCTCCGAACGGAAGCGAGAAGTTGGCCAGTGCCATTCCCGAACGTGTGAGTTAATTGAATCAAGACGAGTCGAAACGAAACGAGTCGAGACGAGTGCGAGTTACGTAAATTTAATTGAAATATATTTCGTCAGTGCATGATACAAATGACTTAGGCAACAAACTTGCTGACAAGCCTACTTATCATAACAGAACTTTTGAAGCAACCCAAAACTCAAGTAAATAAACTACAATTAGAACTGGAACTAGAATCTGATTTAGAATCAGATTCAGAATCAAAATTCGAGGCGTTTGTTTTGTGGAGCGCGCGCGCTTTAAAATGATTTATGCAAAAGCAAATCAGTAGCGTCCCCCTCCCCCTTTGCACAATTTTAATAGCACACACTCGCACACACACACACACACACGCGATATCGAACGTCTATTGCGAGTTATGTAGTATATAAATATGTGCAAATGTTGTTGTTGTTTGTTGTTGTTAAGGTGCCGTGTGTGTTGTGTGTATCGTCGTGTTAATAACTTGCAGTTGGCAACTCGGACCCGCGACTCTTGTGCTAAAAAACCATTCACGACAAGCTGACAATCGAGACTGAGCCGTTCTCGGCGTGCGCCTTTAAAAAACTTAATGGGAAAAATGTTTCAACAAGCCTCAAAACTCAAAACTGACTTGAAGAAAAAATACAAATAATAAAAAACAGTTGCTCCCAGCTGCTTGCTCAAAGAGTGAGCGGCACGGCACTCAGTTCAGTTCAGCGTAAGTTTTTTTGAATGGTAAATCGAAAAATAAAACAAAACCGGAAAAATATTCACATGCAGCTAGACGAACTGTGCATGCCCTACAAATGCCCTCTCTTGCTGAAATATGTCTAAAACTTTAAATAGATTTCAGAATATTAGAATATAATTTATAAGATAGTCATTTTATTTAGAGTATTGTAATGTAATTCAAAAAATTAATTTGATTTGAGATATATTTACACTTATTTTAGTTTTAAACAAAGTGAATTCTAAGACTTTTATTCTTAAATTCTGTAATATTTTGGGAAAGTGTTTTGAGTGTTTGTGACCTAGGTCAATGGATGGGTCGACTCGATGCGACAGCTTCTGTGCCATTTGGCGACTTGTTTGTTTCATTTTCGAAAAGCGCATATTAATCACCAAACAAAATCGTCGTCGTCTTGAAGGCAATGAAAAGCAAAAGTATTTTTAAAGTGGGCTTTAAAAACAGGTTGTGAAGAGCCGTTGAGTTACACTTGCGATCCGCTTAAGAGAGTCTCTCTCCCTCTCTCTCTATCTCAATCATGCTCTTCTTAACTCTCGCTCTCTTGAGAAACTTTGATCAGAACTTATGTCTAGTCATTACAACGCAACATTCTTGAGGGTTGATGGGGGCTAAAGGGGGATTCACAGCAATGTCGCTGTAATGCCGAGTGCATTTGGCGATGAGCTGGTGTTGAGAATGATCAATAATGAATGGTCATAATGATGATGATTAGTAGAAGAGGGCGTCGACTGAGCTGAGTCTACGTCACAGCTATAACAGCTCATTGGATTCACTTTGCATATTAGCACCTCTTAACTGGATCACAGTTCCTCCTCCTGCTCTCTCTCTCTCTCTGTCTCCTCCCTTGTCAGTCGGCGAGTTCAACTAGTTGCGAATCGAGACAGATACATATATGTACATATCTGTATGCATGTGCGTAAATTCGTATTGGTTTGTCAGTCGTTTACGGAAACGGATATTGAAACAACAGCTGACGTGCTATGATCGTATCTTTCACATGAATATGTCAGGGAAATCCGCCCTATGGATCCCAAGCTCCTGTTTGAGCCAAATGCACGAATTTAAAGTGATTCACTCGCAATGATTTATTCAAGTCGGAAAAACTGTGAATTCAATATGAGCTGATTGATTTCTTCTACACAATACAATTACTCGCCTTTGGAATGTTAGATCTTTCCGTTTAGAAAGGTATACCACCTACAAGGGTACCTCTGTATGTACATATGTAGATCGCATAAACCATGTATATATGTACATTATATGTATGTAAATAAGTCAACCTAAAGTATAGCAAATGGGTTGGCCAGCTGTCCAGTTGACCATTTGAGAGCTGACCACGCCATGGCCATATGTATACCAGGCTTTTGTTTTATGACGGACAACGCTGACCAAGCCCAACAAATATCGCACATTTGTGGCAACCAGGGTTGGTTCATATGATCCATTTCAACAGTCATGTGCTGCGACTTATAACAAATGATTTCGATTCATTTAATTTACTTTTAACCATCTTTTTATGATCCCATTGAACTATGGCTTACTCATCATTCGTGGAGGTTCAAGTTGATTGTTGATTTTAATTTTTATTATATTTGCATAAGATTATTAAGTTAGTAGCTGACTATCTTAAAGATTAATGTTATTTTGCAGCCCTACAATATGCATTGTGCTGTACTTATGTATATGCATTATCAACTGTTTGAATACAGAACTAGTTTAGCATATAACAACAACATGAACTCCATCAAGATCAAGAACAAGAACAAACAGTGACAAAAGCAACAAGCGCCAACCAAAGTTGCTTTTTTGCCTTTCCCTTTTTTTATGCGGCAAGAATTGAAACACTTCTTGGTAATTGTCTGAACTTATCTAATCCACTCGACAATTAACGAAATCAACAAAAAAAGATCTTTAAATGACATTCTTCTAGCGCCTGCCGCGAGTTGGGCGCCCTGAGGCTTTGGCCAACCGATCGACCAAGCAACCGATCGACAGATCGACGGATCAACTGATCAGTGGGGCCAAAAACAAAAACGACGCCTGTCAAAAGTGTAAATACAAGTACAACAACCACAAATTTAAATCTGCCTTATCGAAATGTGCGCTCAAGCATTGGCCTTAAGTCGTTAACAAAATTTAACTGCCAATCTTTTATGCAGTCACAATAAAATAAAATTAAATCAAATTAAATAAAATGAAAAACATCAAGTGTTTGTTGTTTGATGCCATTGTCTTGGGTCGAGTTTCAATTCTTTAAGCAATTCAGATTCCTGAAACCCCACTCCCTCCCTTTTCCCCCTTGCTGCGAATGACAACGCTAAGTATGTACCTATATAATGGTATTCTAATACTCTAATAGTCCAATATTCTCACTCATGGATGCCATAGCCGTTGATCGATTCGATCAGCATAAGAAAAAAATCGCTTTAATTAGAACCAATTTAGAGCGCGGACCAATTTATCAGAAGCATTTTGAAAAGTAGTTGAAAACCAGTTGAGATCAACTTCAGCGCCATGTGCACACACATACACAGAGCATAGAGACACCTATAGATGGGGGGCTTTAGGTGCTGAGAGGGGTGTGGCAGCTGCCTGATCTTTATACCCCACTATAACTCAGCCATTGTCATTATTACTGACTTATTATTGTTGCTGAACTGAACTGAACTAAATTGAAATTGCCTTTTACGCATTTGTTTTTCTTTGTCAATTGTCTGGGCTCTATTGGTTCGTTTATGGTTTATTAACCGAGGTGTGGACCCAAACACCCAGGTTCAAGAGCACATAACATTCATTGTTTCTCTATTTTACTTGTTACCATATAAGTCTGTTCAAAAAGAGTTAAAAAATAGTTGAGTTCAGCTCAATACTATTGAACTTTTAAGTATTTCAAAATATTCCTTAGATTGCCAATACAAAAGAGCCAGTACAAGTTATGCTATGATACGCTTATAAACCTGAAATCTTGAATAACAACATGCATCTTAAATTAATTCCCAAAAACGTTTCCTTTGCTTTGGTTAAACTATTGGAGCAACCCGGGAGGTGACGCCCAATACTTTAAGCTTGTCTTAAAAACGAGTTAATTATTTTGGTTCTTGGCAACCAAATAGACGCCAAATTTTCATTTATGTATGCAGAACAATCATTAATTACCTTTCCATTTCTGGTTGTTACCTTGTGAGATGTCATAGAGTCGACTCAAGTTTCATTTGTGATCTGACAGCGGGGATTACAATGTGCGTTGCTTTTAAGGAAGTGAATTTAATTGCCAGCTGAGAGCTAAACAACAATGCGAGTACACCTAAGCATACACCTATGTATATTCTATCTTAAGAGTCTAATAGGTATCTTAGTATCGATCATACTTTGTCTTGCTCGGCACACCGGGCGGCTGACCATTCCCAGACAGGCTCTGGTTTTGACTGTGGCTGTGGGTGGCTGCCAGAGTGTAAACCTCGTAATCGCTGATCGCAAAGTTGTAATCGCCAAAGAGCGTCAGATGTGCGGCACTTGGACCATCGTAGGAGTGCGGCAAGTTCGAGTAAGAATCCGTATTCACATTACAGTTGCTCGATATCAGCAAATCTGCACCGGCGCCAAATATGGGACCGCAACTATCGGAGATATAAGGATTATGATTAATTCTCTTGGATTTGGACAGCAACGGGCTGAACTTACTCTGGGTGATAACAAATCGCGTAGGGCTTCTTAACAATATCAAATTTGACCGGTTGCTCGCCGTTTGGTGGATTCAGCATGAATAGAAAAGCGCGCTCCGAGTGTACATAGCCGCCCTTGCGACTGGTCTTTGCCCAGGCCACATCTGTGTAGCCGCCGCTGATCTCGCCGTGCACTCCCAAGCCAATGATCATGCAGGGTGCAACTCCATCGCAATAGCGATGAAAGGAGCTGGAGCCATAGCCATGAGTAGAGGCTCGAAAGACCAAGCGCCAGCTCTGCTTGGGCACCCCGTACCATCCATTGAGAATGCTCTGCAATGCCAGCTTGTCGTTGCGCAGGATCTGCGAGCCTGGGAACATGTTGACCGTGAGGCGAGGCTGCAGGCGCTTGTCGTTGTCCACCAGCTTATTGGGATGCAAGGCGGCATACCGGTAACGTTCCAGCGAGAGTTCCATGGGCACGGCACCAGTCGGCTCAACCTCCTCGGCAAACACCTGACTATCGATGAGCAGCAAGCGCACATGTCCCATCACTCCGCTCAAGTGCTGGCAGACTCGAGCACGCTCCTCCTCCGTCCAATGGGCTGTCGGTTGTGTGACGCCCGCCTGGTACTTGGCCCAGGCCAACACGCAGCGCCAGACTTCTTCCTCCTCCAAACAGAACTGCATATCAGATAAGAGAGATTATAAATAATTGTCAAGTTGGGATATGCTGTGAATGCTCATACATAATCCGATGAAATGATTTTGATAAGCGCCTCCTTCGTAAGCGTGAGAAACGAATTGGTCTTGACACACTCCCCGGCATTCTCCCCGATATAGATGATGCATCGTTCCATAAATGAAGCTGCACATTTGGCACCTGCAATGGGAATTTACACGGGTTTTAGTTGGATATGCAATGCAAATAATTCACCTGCCATCGGTAGTTGCCATTAAAAGTCGCCAATTTCATATAAAATTTGTTTCATTTTATTCTGGATAAGCTTTCGTTTTCAGTTTACAAATAAATCCCTTATATGTGTACATGTATGTATTAGTAGAGGCAGTTGTTGTATTGGAGTGTAGTTTAATCCTTGGAAGGGTTGACATTCTGTATCAGCGTTATGTTGTCCCCCTTGAGCATAATGCGGCCAAGGTTCTTGCGTTGGCGCGTCTTTATGTACACTTCCTCGGCATCGTCCAGCACCAGGTTCATGTATTCATCGAAGCCAACAATGTGGCCCTCGATGCGCAGCGAAATGTTCTCATAGAGCCACACTTGGACGCGCGAGCGACTTTGCAGGTAACGAAAGATCAGGTTGATGGGCTGCACCATCACCTTTTGCACCTTTGGGTTGCCCTTGAAAGACATTTTGCCGGCTTTTAATTCGATTTCTGTTTCGCTTAATTGTTTTTTTCGCTAAAACGTTTTCTATTTTTCTCTTTAGCCGGCGTCTTTTTCGATGAATGACAGACTTCTTATCGATACTATCGGTGGGCGCAATAAAACCCGATTACGTGCACACGTCATATCGATAGTTGATTGTCGACCGGTTGCGTCAGAAGTTTCCAGGTTGAGAAAGTTACAAAGTTTTCTTCTCAAAATAAACAAAAATCATGTCGCACGGCACCGTTGATAAAGGTGAATTGATGGACCAGGTGAAGCAACAGATTGCCGTTGCGAATGCCCAGGAATTGCTCACACAAATGACCACAAAGTGCTTTAAGAAGTGCGTTGGCAAGCCCGGAACATCACTTGACGCCTCTGAGCAGGTAAAGTCATGAATACAATTTTGTAATACAATCTGAAATCTAATATGTGACGAATTCTTGCTGTTAATTAATAGAAATGCGTATCCCTGTGTATGGATCGCTTCATGGATTCATGGAACCTTATCTCCCGAACTTATGGCCAGAGATTGCAGCGTGAGCAATCGAATATGTGAGCAACATGTGCGGTCATTGAGGCCTACAGTGACGCCTCTGACTACTCGTTGTAGTTAGTTCTACTTAGTTCTACTCGTTGTTAAAGAATCAATCCATTAAAACATTTTTTTCATACATGATTTGAGTTTTGATTAATAAGTAAAACGTGTATAAGCGATAGACAGATAGCAAATCTATCGATGGCACTGTGGCAATCGATGATTGTATCTGCTGGAGTAACTAATCATCGATATTTTGAGTATCGCATGTTTTTTCACGAGCACAGCCGAATGGCAAAAGGGTTGCATACAAAAATTAATTGGCGCGAAACTTAAATCGAAATTACACTTTATATTTGTCTAGTCTACATAGTCTTTGTTGAACATTACTTACCAGCTTTCTCATGGATGTCCATGACAGCAGTCAGGAATGTGCACGCATTATCCACAGACAATGTGGAGATGACATGATCTTCACAAGCGGCGCGCAATTCAAATACGCCCATGTCTTGGGCCAATGTTAACATCTCGAAAACGCGGTAATCCTGCAGCATGAGCTGTAAATAAATCGAAATTTGCTTGTAAGGAGTAGTGGGTGGGGAATACCAATAAATGTAACCAACCTTTGCTGTATAGACATACAGTATAAACTGGCGAAAGAGTTCAGCATTAATATGTGGCAAGCGTATAGCAGTAGGTGTCCCAGATCCAGGTGCTGCCGGTGAAACTGTACAGCCGGGAATGGGAATGCGACAGACTTCCCCCCGTTTGGCAGTCTTAAAGCTCTTGCAACTAGAATTGAGAGCAATCCTTAATTAAGTGATCAACTGAATGAGCTGCACGTGCCGATGCCACGAATGCCAACACCAGGTGTGGCTGCCCATAAATGGGCAACGATACGAATCGGGTTTGCGACAATTAACAATTAACTCACCGCGCCATCAGGATGCTTCGGTGTGCGTAGATCTTCTCATCTTCTCGGCCACATATGAACACCACATCGGCGCTGTCTTGATCCTCGCACAAGCGCTGCAGGTCCTCAATTAGCTGTGGAAGGCCAGCCAGAGCTGGATCACTGTGTGGTGCACGTGTACTCATCACAGGAAATGTCTTTCTTCTCTTCTTTGTTTTGCTCTCAGTTCCCAGTTCCCAGTGAATTTGTGCAAATATTTTTCTCTGTTTTGTTTATGTTTTCACTTCCACGTTCCGTTCGTTTCGTTTTGGGAGCGTGGCCAAAGAGAGCAGAACCGGTTATTGCTGAAAATGCTGAAGCAACACACAAAAACCCACGCCACAAACTAAAAAAGAGTCTGGAAAATAATTAGCCAGCACTTTGCTCTGATTTCTCGGTCTTTAATTCAACACAATTTGTTAGTTAACTCCAGAATAGCACATGTTAACTTATTAACCATTTAAATATGAACATCTTTTCACTTGTTGCTGCAATTATTTGTTAACGAATCGTTTTCATTCATGCGCACACGCTGCGTTCCGTTTATCTCGCACTCATGCAGTCTTCGAGACTGAAGAGGACGCGTCTGAGACACTGACTCTGGCTGTGAATGTGGCAGGTAACTTGGCCGGCCCTCTCGCCCTCTTTTACCGGATTCTGTAGTTTTGGTCTCGCCTGTTTTCTCTTCGGCCTTTGCAAGAGAACTGACAATTGGCCAAAGTCTTAGTGGAAATGGAACATCTCTTTTCTCAGAATTTTTAAAATATTTCTTACTGTCGATTTCCTGTTAACCCTTATCAAAACTAAATACATAATTTATTCTTGAATCAAACAAATATTAAGGAATGTAAGTTTATTTTTGAATATTTATTATTGTATTTAATTTTAATTCTTGCATCTCACGCATTTTGCAAATTAATTAAATGTGGATCACGACCACGGTTGCCACAATTGGCGTTTTTGCTCCAAAACTGGCTCTTTTTTAGTGAATTTGGCTAATTTTTTTGTTTGTCAACTTTGGTCCGGCATTGATGCAAAACAAAACAAACAGCAGCGCGCTCGCTCAATCTCCAGTATCCACACGCAACGCAAAAAATCTGCAACGGTAACGGTAAAAAAATCATCTGGCAGTCCTGGCTAAGACTGGCAAAAAAAAAGGTGGCAACGAGTTTTTTTCGCGACATAAAAATGAACTTTCTGGCGCCATATTTTGAGGGGTAGTTTCTTTTACAATTCTACTGCCAGCTGTGAAGTATGCTACACAATAATTCATAATTTTTATCCATTTTCCTGAATCCGGTTCATTCACTCTAGTATTTTTATCCGTTTAGGTTTGGGGCTCTGCTAAAATGTTACTACTACTATACTACTAAAAATATTAAATTGTTTCTGTTTATCCATGTTAAGTTCGGTCATCTGCTTAATGATGTTACTCCGAGCCGAAGAGTATGCATCGAAATTGATCATAGTGGGAAATATCCGGCTAGGCTTGTGACTTGTCTTAAGATAGATAAAACATTATTAACAAATCAGCTGAAAATTATGCGATATATACAGTCGAACTTCCCTAACTCGAACTTCTCTAAGTCGAATTCTCTCTAACTCGAACTAAATTGAGTGGCAATAGCGTATACTAAACCGAACAAAAAGACTTCCCTAACTCGAAGTCTCCCTAACTCGAACATTTTTCTTGGATAATGGTGATTCGAGTTAGGGAAGTTCGACTGTATAACATTCAATAGTTTGTGTTTATTGGCCCGCCTGGAAGTATGCAATACTCTGTAAATAAAATGCCAACTCTTAATCGGAAACGTGAATTAAATTTGCGAGCCCAAAAATGTGAAATGTTATTAAATTCAATAGTATTGCATAGTTTTCGGCATCCGTAAAATTAAAATGTTGCATAGTTGCGACACCTGCACATAGATGGCGCCACAACTGGCCTTTTGCAAAAAAAAGCTCAAAATTATGATTTTTATTTTTCAAATATTTATTATGCATAATATTTACCGTTTGTTTTGTTGTTGTTGTTTTTTTTGACTTGACTTTACATATGTAATAATTTGTTTTTGTTTGTTGTTTTTTGTATATGTTTTATTTGTTTCTGCACTACTTAAATATGAAACGTTGAAGTCAAATTTGTTTGCTTTATCCATTAACTGTTTAATTTGATTAAACTTTTATATTCGGTTTGTGGGTGCATTTCACTTCCGTTTTATCGTTTTCGTTTACCGTTTTCTTCTACCCAATTTGCTCCACAATTTGTACATTTTATTTGCATTCTGAATGTCACATAAATAAATAAAAATCATAATAATATTTGACAAGACGCGGATTTGTTTTTGTATTGTTATATTCTGTTTTTTTTTTAATATATATATATATATATGTATGTAGCTTATTTGTTAATAACTAATGCCATTAATTTGTTGTTACTTAGCCTTGCACATTTAAATTTTAATAAATTGTAACAATTTCAAGTCGTTCGTTTATAAGCAGATTTTTTATATTTTTGTTATTTTTTTTTCTTAAACTGGGCAAAGTTCTTTGGGCAACTCTCGTAGGCGGTTTTTATAAAATTTGTTAATATTTGTATTTATACGTTTAATAAAATGATTGTTTTATTTTAAATCTCTTTGGGTTATTAGCAAAAAATGATACAAAAACTGCAAATCTGTTCGTCTCTTGTTTTTGTTTTTGTTCGGATCTGATCAACTATTTTCATTTGTAAAATTTGGCCATTAATATAAAATTGCTGAAAACCGTTTTGATTAACCTTCATGTAACTATGTTTGCTTTAATGAAAATTCAACTCTCCTCCTAAGTTATTTATCATATTTTCAGTGTATAAATTTTGTTCACGTTCTGGTTCTGGGGTTGGTAGAAATTCTCGTAAATGAAACACAAAACTGACAAAAATTAATGTACAATACAATTTGTATATTGTTTTAAATATTTTTATTTTTATTTACTTTTGCATAGCAATTTGTAATTCGCTTTTTTTTCTTGTTTGTTGTTTGTTTACTTTTTGTTTTTTTCTGTTGCATATAATTTAAATAACTTTTTAAATTTGAATAACAATTGTTTATGTTTTTTGCTTAATTTCTCACAATTTATGTTGTAAATCTTTTAATGTACTATGTATACATATACATGTAAATTTAATTCTTGTTGTTTTTCTGTTTATTTAATTATTAATTTATACAATTTTACACATTTTCCGCTGGCGACTCTTAAGTGCTAAAAGATTTTGGTTTGAAGTTGTTTTTTATATGTTGGTTTTTCTTTTGAGAATAAACGAAATGGGATTTACCTTTTTTTTCTGTTTCTTTTAGAAAGTACAAAACACACAGGCGTATATGTAAATAATTTATGAAATATGTTTAACAAAAGTTTATAGATTTTTGAAATCTGTGCGCGCTTTCGCTTGGCTCTTGGCTTGGGGTTTTCTATCTATTTATCAACTTCTTATCCTTTATCATAGTTTTGTTTTTAATGTATTCCAAAGAATAAAATTCAATAATTCACAAAGTGTTGGCAACGAAATCAAAAAGTACGTTACGGATATTTATATATAAGTATAAATACGAGTATACGATGTCGATGTCGATGCAACCGATCGACGAAAATGGTATTTACAAAAGTTCAAGTACGAGTATTTGCCATTCACATGGTACAAAGAAAATGAAGATTGTTTCTTCCTACAAGCTAGTTTTTAGCAATTCTTTCAAATTTCCATTACATTTTGTTGTGTTTTTTGTTTGTTTGTTTGTTTTTGTCTATAAACTATTTAACTAAATGCCTACAAAAAGCAAAGCTTACAAGTGAAACAGAAAACTACAATTAATTAAATTGTTCAATTAGATGCTACAATAAATATTAATGTATTATGTTTATATGTATGTATGTTTGTTTGTCTCGCAATATATATAGCATATACATATGTAGTATGTATGTTCTTTTGTTTAGTTGTATTGTATAAATTTGTTCAATTTAACGCGACAACTTTGCCAGTGTTGTAAAATATTTTTAAAGTACGTTTATGTTTTCTTAGATCTGTTTTTAGCAATTCGTTTTTGTTTATCTTGTTTATTTACTCAGTGGTGGGTTCATTTTGTGTGTATTTTCCTCTCCTCTCCTCTTCTCATCTCTACTCTCTCTCTCTCGCTTCGGTCTCTTTCTTTCTTTCTGTTTAAGCTTCCAACTTAGAGTTGGAATTAAACTAAAATTAAATACATACTATTACAATAAAACACTATAATTAAAAATTGAATTTGAGGAAGGGGAGTGATCTGAATAAATTGAGTGGGCGGGGGGACGCCTGAAGAACCTTTTGCGAATCAGAAAGAAAATTCATTTGTATTTTTTATTTTTTTATAATTCAATAATTTGCTAAAATTTTGCAAGCCTCGCTTTAATTAGTATCTCTTTTAAATGTCTTCAAAGTTTTTGTTATTTTTTTTTTGTTTGCCTTAAACTTAACAAATAATTATTAATTAGAATTAGCCATTAGAATTAGAATAAGTATTAGAATTAGAGTAAATTATAAAATAATATGTAATTCAAAAGTTCAATTATACAAAATCAATTTGTTTGTTTTTGTTGTTATCTCATTTTTCTCCCATTTTGTTTCATTTTAAAGCTTTGGTTTCAATGTTGATAATTTCTGCAGCAAAGTTGTAGAAATACAGAAAATAAGTATACACGAAATATATGTATGTAGATACGACAAAATATGTATGTAGAAATATAGAAATAGATAAAGAACAGCGATTTGGAAGCCTAACAAATTTTGTGTTATACGTGAGATCAAAACAAGCTATAAATTGTTTATAGAAATAGAAAAGTTAAAGAAAAGTTTCGACGAGGCGCCTTCTACTACGTCTACCAAGTCGGGCATACCCTTCTCCCATAGCATAGGGTATTCAATGTGCGTTAAGCGTTGAGCATACATGTTTTTTTTGTATATTTGTTTCTCCTGGAAGAGTGAGAGGGGGCGGGTAAAGAGGGACAGACTTATAGCTAATTAGCAAAATTTCTAGCAAGTTTTCTGTGTATGTGTATGTGTGTGAAAGAGACGACTATACGATCTATTGGCTAACTGTTAATTGCAATGCGATCAAGGCTGGTTTGAGGGAGAAGGCGCGCAGGCGGGGGGGCGTGGGCGGGGGGCAGGTGTTGTGCTTAGACAATCTCCTTTTTGATTTGTAATTCGCAGTTCGTTGTTGTTGTTGTTGCTGTTTTTGAGTTTGTTGTTGTTATTGCTGCTGCTGCCGCTGTTGTTGTTGTTGTTATCATTGGCGTCGGCGTTGGCGGCGTTTGTTTCTTGCTCGCTTTGGTCGCCATTAAAACGGGCGGCGCTGTTGGCGTCTCTGCCGGCGTCGCTGTCGCTGTCACTGTTGCTGTCGTGTCGCGTCGCTGGCGTCGCTGTTGTTGATGTTGTTGTTGTTGTTGTTGTCGCTGCTGCAGCGGCATCTCGTCATCATCGGAGTCATCATCCGGTTGCCTTTGTCGCTCATTCTCCTCCTCCTCCTCTTCTTCATCATCATCATCCTCCGCTTCCGCCTCCTCCTCCTCCTCCCCCTCTGCTTCGGTGTCCTCGTTGTTGTTGTTGTTGTTGTGGCTGTTGTTGCTGTTGTTGCTATTGCTGGTAATCTTGGCCAGCGCTTGGCAGGCGGACATTTGTGCCTTCTTCATGGATGACGCATCGCTGCTGTTGCTGCTGTCAAACAATTGTCCGGCTGTTGCAGCCGAATCTGGTGAAATGGGCGTGGTCGCTGTGGGCGGCGTTGCCAGTGCGCTGGTGTGCGGCGCCTGCGCCGTTCCCCCCACCCGCTGCAACTCATCCATGTCGAGGTCATCATCCAGTTCCTCCTCCTCCTCCTCCTCTTCCTCGTCATCGCTTTGACTTTGACTTGGGCTTGGACTCTTGGCGTGTCCATTAAGTTGCTGTTGTTGCTGTTGTTGTTGCACAGACTTGTCCTTGCTGCTGTCACTGCTGCTCTCCTCATCCTCCTCCTCCCGCTCCTCCTTCTGCTGCAGCTTTAAGCGCTTGCTTGCTGGCTGTTGTGTCTCCTCCTCCGCCTCCTCCACCTGATCCCCAACCCGATCCTGCTTCGCCTGCTCGTCCTCATCCTTGAGAGGCGTGGGACTGCGTCGTAAGCCATTTGTCTTCAACAGTGACTCGCCATTGTTGTTATTGTTGTGGTTGTGGTTGTTGTGATTGTTGTTGTTGGCCTGATCCTGTGTCAGCGTCTCATTGCTATCCGCTTCGGGTGACCCAGCCAGCATTAGCTCCTCTTCCTCCTCCTCCATCTCCTCCTGCTCCTGATCCTGCTCCTGCTCCTGCTCCTCGTCGTCATTGTCCTCCTCTCGCAACAAGGTTTGCGCTTGCTTCAATGGCACCACTCGCAGCTTGTCCATAGCCTCCAGTTGACGTCGACAGCGCTGCAGCTGATCCCGCAGCTCGGCAATGTGCGCCTCCTGCTTGTGGAAGAGTTCGCTGAGCTGGACGTTGTTGTAGCGATACTGTTGGTTCTCCTGCAGCAGACGCTGCAGCAGATGCAGCACCCGCTCCCGATCCTTGGGCCGTGTGTCCCGCAACGCCTCCACCGCCAACTCCCACGGCGGCAACATGGCGCTGCTGTCCGGCTCCCCGTTCAGACTATCATCATCCGTGTCCGTGGACAGCTCAAATTCACTGCCCAGATGTGGCTTGCCATTCAGGAGTGGCGTAGCCAACGGCAATTGTTGCTGCTGCTGCTGCTGCAGCGACAACTGTTGCTGCTGCTGCTGCTGCTTGGGATGCGGTGAACTGACCACATTGGAGGAGTGTGTGCTTAGGTTGAGGCCAGCGCTGGAAGACTGCGTGGGCGAATAGCCCGCTGAGCTTGGCGTCTTGTAATAGACGGGATTGGGATTTGGATGTGGATTTGGATGTGGATGTGGCAACGGTGGTTGCAGTGCAGCATTCGTTGCTATTGCTGTTGCAGGCTGTTGTTGCAATTGTTGCAGTTGTTGCTGTTGGCTCATCATTAGATTCTTGTTGATTCTAATGCGACTTGGTTCATTGTGGCTGTTGTTGTTGTGGTGGTTGTTGTGGTGATGATGATTGCTGCTGGTGGGCAACAGCTTGGCATGCTGATTGACGGTGGCAATAATGTGGTTGTTGTGCGTTGTTGTTGTTGCTGCTGCTGCTGCCGCTGCTGCTGCTGCTGTTGGCGTTTTCATTGCTAGTGCTGTTGGCGTTGGCGTTGTCGACACCGTTGTTGGCACCGGCGATGTGGAGGAGGTAATCTCATTGCTGCCCGCGGAGAACTCCTCGGCGGGACTGCGTGGCACGTGTCGCGCTGCTGGCGGCGCTGTTGGGGGCGTGGCATTGTGGCTGGGCGGGGGCGGTGGGGGCGCGGGCAGATGGGCGGGCGCGGGTTTGGGCATAGGTGAGCTGCTGTTGGAGCTGTTGCTGTGGTTGCTATGGTTACTGTGGTTGCTATGGTTGCTGTGGTTGCTGTGGTTACTGCTGCTGCTGCTGTGATTGCTGCTGCCACCACCGTTTTGTGGCTCCAAGCCCGCTGGCGGCGTTGTGGCCCGCTCCTGTTTAATGTGCAGCTGCAGCTCCCGTTGTTGCTCCTGCTCCCTGAGATGTTGCTGTTGTTGTTGCTGTCGCTCCAATTCGCGTTCCTTGTCCCGTTCTCGCTCCCGTTCCCGCTCCCGCTCCCGTTCCCGCTCCTTGCTCAGGATGCTCTTGCGCGGCGCCAGCGCCACATTGGGCTGATAGGAGCGCTCAAAGCGATTCAGATCCTTGCTGCTGACAACACGCTCGGGATTCTGCAGCTCCGGCGGCTCCTGGCAGGCATATGGCAGCGCGGATAACGCATTGTACGCATGCAGGATGGCAGCTGGCGGCGGCTTGGCCGATCTCCACGGCTGGAACGCACTGCTCGCCAGCTGCTGACTCACCAAACGTTCCCGCTCTCGCTGCTCCAGTTCCAGCTGCTGCTGCTGTTGTTGCTGCTGCTGCTGTTGCTGCATGCAACGGGCGTACAACAGCTGATAGCTCTGAATGTCCAAATGTGGATGATAGTTGTCCAGTGCCTTGTGCTTCTTGCTTGGAATGTCCAGCAGCTCAACAGGGGCAACCGCAACGGCGACGGGAACGGGAACGCCAGTCGCACCGCGTTGATGGTGATGATGCTGCTGATGCTGATGCTGATGATGCTTCAAACTCGCGGGCAGCGTCTGATGCGATGCTGGCGGCGCTGGCGGCGCCACCAAACCCAAAGGCCCCAGCAACACGTCCTCCATCAGCATTTCCGCCTGCACAAGAAAGAGAAACAGAAAATGAAAAGTGCGTTAGAGTTGACATTTTAGCTTTTTTATTGCTAGATCTAACTTATCTTTTAATTGTAAATGCCACAAAATTCTAGAGATTTTAATGACAATTGTATTTAAAAAACAATTAGTCAAAATTTCTTTCAAATGTTAACAAAAGTATTCAATATTGATATATAGTATTTTATTATTATTCTTGTCTTCATTTTAAACGATTCGTCCAAAATTTACAATATAACCACGTAAAAGTACTGTGAATGTTTTGAGACTTTTGGATTTTTGAAAAACGATTTAAAAGTCGCCAACTTACCGAACTTTTGTTAGACCCCTCGTATTATTAATTGTATTTAAAACCTATTTGAGAACCTTTAGTTTAGCTTAATTTAAATATATATTTTTGTATTTTATTTAACAATTTTTTTTACTCCTACTAGAACATGCAAACGACAGTGCACGCTAGTGACGCTAGTTTTTAAATTAAAGATAATCACTGGAAAAACTATATTTTTATGTTTTTGGTTCATTTACGTTTCACCTTTTTTCAAACATATTTTCTTTTAATTAAAAGCTAATTTTAGCAACTTTTGATTAAAGTCTAGCTAATTTAGACTGTTCAATTCTGTCAACACTGCAGATGTCTGTAGGTTGGCCTCTGATGCTCTGTGGCTGCAGTGCAGTTATTAGAAAATTGATCGGCCATAAAAATAGATGCTGGAAAACCAGTAGCTCCTGCCATTAATTTGAATTGCCAGCCCCGTCGCGTCGCCAGCGTCGTTTTCAAGTGGCTAATTATAAACAAACAAGTGCCCGGTAGGATCACAACTTAACTCCCCCCCAACACCCCTAGCACCCGCTCTTGCCACCCCTTTCGACCCGATCCTTTGATTTTCCATCTTGCGATCCATTCGATTCCTCCGCAGTTAAAACGCCCCGCGGTTATGGCGCCAATTGTCATTGAGACAACCAGACAGCAAACAACACTGAGCCAAATAGTTGTGCAACTTAAAGTCACTTCGATAGTTTTTAATAAATTAATTAAATTTTGATTTACCTAATAATGTTCTGAATAACTTAATCAGGTGTGCAACAGAAATCTCTTCCACTTGAATTTCACGTCAATTTCATTTCTCCCTAAAAATTCTCATCTGAAAATTTGTGAGAGAAACGAAATCATCGCTTAATCCACTGGCGTCTGATGCCTTGAGAATAATGTCACATTTTTTGTTCGAATTTTAGAATTTAGAGTTGTCGAGTAACTTTTATTGTTTGTCGCGCCAATAACTTTTAAATTTTTTTAAGCTGTACAATATCAATTCTTAAATAAATAAATTAAATTAAATTAATTTAAAAAAAATAAAATAAAAACCTATTATTCTGCAATGATGAAGGTGCCAACCCTAGCAGCCTAGTTCGAAAAGGTTGGTGAACATGCTAAAATAAATAAATCACTCGAAGTTCTTCGGCGCTAAGAAATTTTTCGAGCGGAATTGCTTTTATCTGAATTCGCTTTCACTTGTGATTTCTGTTGCACACCTGAATATCTAAATTGAAATTGGCTTAGCAACAGTTTCCCTAATTCTAAAAAGCGTTGTTTTCGATATATCAGGTCGTTTACACATCGATTTGTCTCAGTGCATCTCACTGTCAGACAACTGGTAGCATCTTTGACTACTGCATATTTTGCATTATCATCAGCGACATTGCTGGAGACATGGAACAAGCACAGGCGTCGACTGGTTCTGTTTCTGTTTCTGCTGTTGACTTTGAGTTTGAGTTTGCTTTTGCTTTTGGTTTGGTTTTGGTGGCGGTTTGCTTTCCTTTCGGCTGGTCTTTGGCTTGGCTTTGGGTTGCGTGTTTACCTAGCTGTTAAAATGATTGGCACCGCGGCCAATTATGGTCCCGACGACTGGGCCATCAAGTGATTTTGAATGGAGGCGGCGCCACTGGAAACTCTGCAAATTCCACAGCCTCCACCCCAGTCTCATTCCCATTCCCATTCTCAGTCTCATCTCTTTCAGCGTCATCTTGATGTTGCCCCATTGCTGAAGGTGTCACTGCGGCAGTTCAGCAAATGGACATTGAAAGATGCCAATAAGCAGCCACTGTCTACAAGACTGAGCAAGGGAGGCTGTTCAAGGAGGACAAGGCCATAAAATTTACAAGGCTGCTAATCGCTGGTTAAGCTGATGAGCTGTCATTAGCTTCTTCAGCTCATTAGAATAGCCAAACAGTGAAGTTATTGGAGGTATGCCAAGCAAACGATTACATTCATTCGATATGAACGATGACCATGGCCGGATTGATTGTCCAATAAATGAGTTTGTTGGGCTTATTTGAGATAATTTGTGGATTACAGACAGATTATCCAATTCTTTTGATTATGATTAAATTAAGCTCTGATCATCTTAGTTTTGGAATAAATAATGCTTTAGATATTCAAAATATTGTAATTTGTAATATTGTAATTGTTGATTTTCTGTTGTTTGAAAACATAATTGTAATTAAAAACTATACGCGTACTTTTGACTTTTAAAAAAAGTGGACAGTGTTGGAAAATAAAATATTTTTTTAATTGATTAAAATTTAGATGCAGAATTAAATAAGATGTCAAGCAATGATAAAACTGACAATCCGCAAATAAATCGGTTAGCTTTTGACAAAAATATGGCAGTTTTTGAAAAAGTGTATGAAAAAAATCCACAGTGTTGGACAACATATTTTTATTTATCGATTTTGTTACAGCGATCTATGATTCGATACATACAAATTAAGCAAAAACAAGTTAAATTTTGTTGAATATTTACTTAAAATTGAATCGACGCCATCGATTTTTTAAGACTCTGTCAAATAACATAACCTCAATAGCTTTGAATTTATTGAGCACTTTACAACTTCAAGTTAAAATTTATGCAGACACAAAAACATTTTAAATTCCCGCTAAAAAATAGCCCATAAGCTGTTTAGCCACAAAGTATGCAACATAAATTTGGTGATCAGCAGAGTCAAAACAAAAGCATGAAAAAAATGGGGAATAGGGGACAACAAAAAAAAAAACAAAGAAGAAACCGCGCACTAACAATGCCAACAACAACAGAAGCAAACAAACAATGCAGTTAACTGAACGCTTGGCCGTAACTTGGCCAAAACGATGGGTAAACAAGTTGGCCAAAACATAGCTGGCGACGCAGCGGCGACTGGACTGCGTTATGCTCAAAAATGTTGAACAGAGATTAAGCCAGGCAGGATGGAGTAGACAGGAGACAGGAGGCAGTAGACCAGAGCAGCACACACCACACACACACCACACACCACACACCACACACACACCACACACACCACACACTTAAGCCAAGCTGGCGACGATGTTGGTAAACAAGGAGTCGTAATGGGCAGGGGTTGTGGTTGTTTAGGGGGGACTTGTGGGAAAGACAAAAGCCAAAGATATAGACGCGGCGATAACAAAACTGGAAGCCAGTCACACAGACACAGAGCGAGAGAGAGAGAGAGAGTTAGAGATAGAGGGAGAAGCAGAGAGCGGGCAGCACACAAATGAACCATTAAACAGCAAAATCATAAAAATCAAGAGCCATAAAGAAGTCGTCGAAGGAGCGCCAGTCTCTAGTCTCCAAACTGCAAGCTACAGTCACCAGTTCAGAGTCACCAGTCACCAGTTACCAGTCACCAGAGCACAGTCACCGGTTCACAGTCCACAGTCCACAGTCCAGAATCCACATTGGGCATCGCAGCAGGAGCAGAAGACGCCGTCGGATTTTAACTGTACGCAGATGGCAGCCAGCGATTGGGGCAACAGCAGTCGCCAGTCTGCCACAACGGGGAGAGGGGAACGGTACGGTAGTTAAGAGGAGGAGGGGAGGGAAGGATAGCAGAGGAAGAAGATGAAGAAGAAGACGAGCTACCGAGAGCATCGAGTCTGAGTCTTTGGCGTACGCCTCTCGTCGTCGTCTCGCTGACGGCGCAGTGACAAATTGCCAAAGACTAAAGAAGAAACAACAGAAGAAGAAGAAGAAGATAAGGAGGGGGAGGAGAAGGAGGAAGGGGCGCTCTAAAGATCCGGGTGCGGGTGCAGATCGGGGTACAGTCAATGCTGCTCCGACTCTTCTGCTGCTGCTGCTTCTTCTGCTTAAGTCCAAGGTCTTTTGCCATAACTCAACACCCAAAGATGATGTGCAGCAGACAGAGCAGAGCCAACTCAGCCAGATCGAAGTTTCAATACTCTACTACTATACTATATTACTACTACTACATTAGAGATTTAGTTAAAAAGAGTAAAGTAAAAAGATCATAGAACTTAAACCATTTTATTTTAACTTCATTAAATACATTTTAAATGTTATCTCTTAGAAAAAAAGCATAAATTAAAATTATTTTAGAAAATACCGACAATATTTAAAGAAGTTTGTAAAATAAAATCAAATTTAAATAAATTACAATTATTAGATTTTTTTTGTTTGTTATGTAAGGCTGTTCATCTACATTCTAGAAACTTAAAAAATAAATTAATGGCTTTAAGAAAATACAAAATTTAACAAGTTGATTAACATTTGTACATAGAATCGAATAAATTCTCAAATATATAAAAATCTATTGGTAAAAGCAGACATCTTTAGACTATTACTTAATTATTCGCATGTCAATGAAATTCGATATAATTTAAGATTTAATTTGACTTAAGAATTTAAACGTTAGTTAAGAGTGTAAGTTACTTTCAAGAGTTTGGAGTTTTAATAAGCTGCGACACACCTTCACCTCAACCAAGGTGATGATCAAGTTGTGTTGTCCCCAATTGCAAGTGTAAAATAAAATAATTGCGCCCAAGTGGCGACTGCAACCAGATGAGACACCAAACAACCAAACAACTAAACAACTAAACAACTAAACAGCCAAACAACCAAACATTGAACTGAGAGCCTTGGCAGGCGACATGACTTTAGTTGACGATAAGATCATGGCAAATATTGACGATTGCGACGGAACGCGAAGGAGTGAGGGGAAGGGAAGATGCGAGGGGAGAAGTTGCGGATAAAGTCAACGATGGCGTTGACAATGAAGCTTCAGACATACAAGTGTGTGTGTGTGTGTGTGTGTGTGCAGAGCGGGGCTTGGCAACAACAACAACAACAACGACAACGACAACAAGAAATTGCCATTGATTTAGACTGGCAATTATGCAGGCAGGGATCGCTTCATGGATCGACATTGTCGCATGTTGTTGTCCCGCTGCTTGCCAATTGATGAGGATGTGGCTCCATGGAAATGGAGCAGCGACCCATATGCAACTTAGCTACCAGAGAGACACACACACACACACACACACACACACACACATAGTCAGAGTCACAGACAGAGTCAACTGCTGCTGTCAGCTTCATCTGCATTTCTTGGCGTCCGTTTTTAGTCTGTTACCCCCTCTATACTTCCCCCAACCGATCTACACCCCCTCGATCTTTACTCCCCCCTTCAGTTGTCTGTGTCTGGCGCGGGCCGTAAACTTGTTTGCCAGTCGAATCGACATTGCCATCCCCAAGAAGTCGCGACATTTACAATTTTAATTCGTGTTGTTGTTGTTGCTGATCTTGTCGGTGCAGGCAGCAACTAAGTGAGACAGAGATGATCACAGAGAACAGGCAGTGAGAAAGAGAGGGAGCCAGATGGGAAGCCAGTCAACAGAAAAAACCCAACGTAAAACCAAATAAACGACTTGATCATGACTATAAAATACCATGTAAAGTGATTTTTTTTATATTATATATATTTAAAAAAAAACTAATTAAATTCTGGAAAGCATCTGAAAGTCATATAAAAGTTCTTTTAAAAGTTTCTTAGCAACTATAGCCGATAAAGTTAAATTTCTTTACAAGCCATACAATTTTTCCAAAGCATAGGAAAAATGTTTCTTATATTTTTCAACATTTTAGGGTTTAATTTTTAATAACTCACATTTTTTCACATTTAATTTGTATTGTTACAGGCTTAACTTTAATAAATTATATTATATATTATTATATTAAATACACATATACTTGTCGTAGAAACCGCCAATTATTTTTACAAAATTTTATAAATCTTAATCTATGAAGAGTTCTACAAAACTTGCCTTCTTCTATTACTATATCTTATGTTCTTCATATGTGTTTTTTTCTCAATGTAAATCTTCAATTCTTACCAGATTTATTCCACATTTTCCAATGTGCATTTTATTCATTTGCTCAGTTGTTTTTAGGTTTATTGCGCTATTTATTTTTTGTTTTGTATCTAGATATAATTTAACTATTTCCTGGTGCCACTGCAAATTGCAAATTGCCATCTCATTAAATGCTTTACGGCACCTTTGTGAAATGTGAAATGAGACTCTTTCAAGTTATGTTTTGTTTTTGTTTTCTCATTCTCGTCAGATCATAATAAGCAAATTTAACGTAGTGTCTTAACCATCCTTATCCGAATGCCCAGATTAATGGCTGATTTAATTATAGAGCAGAGCGAAATGAGAGCGTAATAAAACTATAAAAAACTAATCGCAATTAAACTAAAAATGTAAGGCAAAGAAAAAGCACAAAAGACGATGTAGAAAATACAAAACTTACGGGGGGAAATTTTTAAACAGGGGGAAGGTGGAGGAGGGGGTGTATAAAATGCATCGTCGGCGAACGCATTTAGAAAAATATTTAAATCAACTTTAATGAAGTCGAAAACAAATTCCATTGCGGGCCATTCTATGGCTCGCTGGCTGCATCTTTTTTTTGTTTATGTTTTGGAGCCACTGTATAATTAATGAGCAGACAGCAAAGTCGAAGGAGACGTAGGGGGTGGAGGAGGGGACTATTGTTAAGCTGCAGCGGCAAACAAAATGAAATTGAAACCGCGCGTAAAATAAATAAAACGCTAATGTGTTGCGCACTAAATCATTGCCCTGAGGTCTGCAGCGCGCTGAGGTGGGGAGTTGGGGGGATGCCCCTGCTTTCCATTGCCACTCCCCCTTTCAAGTTGGCAGCCCCCCGCTAGCCACAAGCAACGGCAATTTGAGTGTCCAATTAGCGTGCGACGTTTTGAATGATGACCGTCAGTCAGACAATGCGCAGCCGCAACAGAGTTTCAAAGCGTTGCCAAGAAGGGTTGCTTGCATGCGTCGTCTACCTTCCGCCGGCCCTCTCTTTCTGCTTCTCTCCTCTCTCTCTTTCTCTTTGACTTTATGTTAATCTGTGCCGCGCAAGCAACAAACAAATTGCAGCCGCATTGCAATTTTTTATGACAAGCTGGCGCGCAATATTTCTGAAATTTACGACTGTTCGCATTTATCCAACTTCCCTTTCTTCCCCTTTCCCCTTTCCCCTTGCTCCTCCTGTTGTCTGCTCTATCAATGTCTACCTTCGCTGTTCTTCAGCTGTTGCCGCTAATCAAGCGACTCCTTTGTTTGCCTGCCCCAATGTTGTTTGTTGCAACAATATCGCGTAGCTCGTCGGCTTTGGCTTTGCTAAAAATCAAAATTTATTGTCATTAATCATGGATTCAAGCTCGGCATTGCCATCGACTTTGCTGCTCTTGGGCTTCAGAACTGCATTGTCATTATCATTGGTCATGGCTTTGATGGGCCACTGCCACTGCCACCGTCGCTGCCACAGCCACTGTAACTGCGATTGTTGCTTTTATTGATCGGCAACATGTTGCCGCAACATGGCAATTAAGGCCGGCCACATTGTCCGCTACCCAAGAAAAGCAGCAAAGTAGCCGCCTAGCCGATCAGGCTTCACAATTTATTTGTGGCAGTCGCAACATTGTACTTAATATACCCTAACATTGAAGGTATCATTACAGTGTAGCTGACTTTGTGTTAACTAAAGTCACTTGACCAATTTTATAAATTCTCATCAAATTATTGTAAGTATATTATTCAGGGGTGCCACGGAAATCGCAGCGAAAGAGAGTTTAGCGTTGACAGACTAAGGCAGACACTTGCTAGAGTTGTCGAGTAATTTTTCTTTTCTCGCGCCAATTACTTTTAAATTGTTTTCAGCTAAATAAAATCAATTATAATATAAATAAATTAAATTATATAAATTAAAACGGGAAAACATAAAAATCGTATTGTTCAGCAATAATAAAATTAAAAAGTTGCTTAACTTAATCTGAAAAGGTGTCAACCCTTAGCCTAGTTCGAAAATGTTGGTGAAAACGCTAAAATCTCTTTCGCTGCGATTTCCATGACACCCCTAATTAAAATCGATTAAGATTATTAAATTTTTTAAATTTAGATAATACGCTGCTTAAAAATTAATAATATTTAAATTATTTAATTAATGAAAAATAAACTATTAAATTCGAATTCTCTTATAAAAATTTCACAACTTTATCAAATTATTTTATGTACAAAAAAAAAAATGTCAATTTCTTAAAAATGTTTGTCCACCCAGGGTATTGATGCGTCTGTCAATTTTTAATTTTTTTTTGATCAAAGACAATGTAGAGTGCTCTACTCCTTTATTATTTACTTTGATTTTTTTGCTTCTTTTCCATTTTTTTTATTCTCTGTTGTTACTGTGCTCCTATACTCGTATATGGCCAAGATAAATGTTGACTTTGTCAGTTTGGCCAGCTTGGGCAGCAGCTTCATTATGGGCCATTTGTTTGCTGCATAATTGGCCCGACAATTGGACCAGCAAAATTTATGATTTTCAGTGTGGAAGACAGAGAGAAAGATTGAAACGGTAAATTGTCCAGGCGAACAGCGAACTTTGATAACTTCGATACAGTTGTTGTTCTTTTGGCCTAATGAAAATCTTTGGGGCTTGGGCCTAGAGATCAGCTTGGCATATGGCATATGGCATATACCGCGCCACGCCCACTGCCCATCAAATGTGGCAGGGGCGTCGCCAGCTGCTGCTGCTGCTGTTGCTGTGGCAGTTGCCTCGACCATGTCATGTCATTTAAATTAAAAAGTTTAAGCACAGCACAAAATTTAGAGAAAACCTCCTGGGAAACTGTTGCTGGGAATGCAGCGCATGCGAATAACTTTATGCCACGCCCCCCCCCCATCCTGACTGAGGGGCGCAAATGGGCTGACAGCCCAAAACGTCAGTTGTGTGTGCACAGTTTGTAGTGAAGTGTACACTCGGAAAAAAAATTTAAAAATAAAATTTAAAATAAATAAATAAAATAAAATTAAAAATAAAACTTTAACTGAAAGATGTTTCAGTGTAAAACTTTATTGAATACTTGGTTCGCATAGAAGTCAAAACGTAGTTTTTATAGGCTATTACATTGAACCAAAACGATTTACAGTCGAAATTCCCTAACTCGAATCACCATTGTCCAAAAAAAGGTTTGAGATATGGAGATATTCGACTTATAGAGTTATTTTTCTTAAGTTTATTAAGTTTACTGCCACTCATTTAGTTCGAGCTAGAGAGAAATTCGAGTCATAAAAGTTCGAGTCATAGAAGTTCAACTGTACATATTTCTAAAATAAGAAACTCTACAAAAAAATAAAGGAAATGCATAAAAGATATTTCCAAAAAACAACTTGTAGTTTCTCTATAATCAAGAAATATACACTCGCCAGAAAAACTATGCGTACACACTTTGTTTTACTTTAACAGCTATTGTAAATCAAGTCATCATAGTAAAAAAATATATTTGGAAAGGTCGTTTAAATTCCGTTTGAATGATGCAAAAATTTCCTTAACCCATTAAGTACCCATTGAAAAATTCGAATTTTTGTGAACGTCTACTTTTTCAACTTTTATCCTCGATTTTTTCAAAAAAAAATTTTGATGCAAAAAATTCTTGAAACGATTCTTAGAGTAAAGTTGGAAAAAGGGGTTAAAACAGCCATTTTTACGAATTTCTAAAAATTAATAAACTTTTTTTTTCACCATCATAGCAACTTTAAAACAAATTTAAATTTCTAAGTTTAAATATTTTTTTTAGAGTTTAATAAGATTTATGCTATAGATTCTTGAGTTTTGGCCAAGTCAAAGTTGTCAGAATATGTGAGACGCACTTGACTGACAGACAGAGAGAGAGAGAGATAAAAAGAGAGAGTGAGTGAGAGAGAGAGAGAGGGAAGGAGAGTAAAGGGGAGAGGCAACAGGAAGCTTTAGAGCTGTTGCAGTGTTTGTCAAACTGTCAGTTTGTTTTTGGAGCCTCAAGACATGCGAATGCGAGTTGTGCTCTTGAAGGTGTTTGGCATTTAGCATTTTCATTGTTCGCTGTTCGACTGGCAAGAAACGCACCACAGTTGACCACTTGACCCGATAGCACCAACACCAACACCATCACCATCATTGCTGCCACTTGGCGTTGCAACAACAACAACTGTTTGGCTGTACAGTTAGAGTTAGAATGGAACTTTGCACAAAAATGCCATAAAGCGAACGGTTTATTTTGTGGCGATTTATGAAAATGTTCGAGCCGTGTGTCCTTCTTTAGAGATTTGCGATGCGATGCGATTTATTTCGAAGCGAAACCCGCGCACACCAAATGGTGGCCAATGTCCATAGATGGTCACCATGGACCAATCGTTGGCGGCCTCTAAAACTTTACGATCAGCCATCAGCCATTAGCCATCAGCCATCAGCTGATCCGCAATTCTGGCCAAACACAATTGGCCAACTGACCAAAACATGTGGGCAGTCTCTCTATCTCTTTCTCTCTCTCTCCTCTCTCACTTGTGCATTGGCAGCTTAATTAGAGAGGGGGTAGAGAAAATAAAAGAGGTGCCTGCTTATCCCTAGATCAGCAGAATAGAATACTTTCCCAAAAAACACAAAAATAAAAACAGAGAAGCCAAAATCAAATAAAATCTCACTTAAAGTGATGCTGCGGGTTTTGCATTGGGGTGTGCCACGTTCTTGTTGTTGTTGTTGTTGTTGTTGTTGTTCTTGTTGTTGCGTCATTGTGCACCAACTGGAATCTCATTTTATGGCTTGGACTGCAATGTCATTGAACCTGGTAGCAAGTGATGTCGCAATATAAAACCCTACAGGCCACAGCATAAACCGAATAAAATAAAATGTAAAATAAAATAAGAAAACCACAGCGACTTCTTTCCCTCTCTTTCTTTTCTCTCTGCGTTTCGCTTGCAGCCACCAAAAAAAATACAACATACAAAACAGTGAAACCCTCAGCAGCACCCCCATCCTATCCTGCACTCTTCTTATCTGACAAGGTATAGCCAGAGGGTATACCTACATACATATGTGCTTTGCCTTGGGAAAATTACAGAAAATCTGATTAATTTAAAGCAAAAGTATGAAAATTTGGAAATTATAGACAGGAAATTGAGTGTAGTGACAACTTTAAAAATATAGTAAACAACTTGGAATCAGGGACCGAAAATAATGATTATTGAAATTTGTTCACATAAAAAAATCAATGACTAGAATACATATATAAAAAAAAATAATGATTATGATTAAATTTGAGCCAAAAAATAAAACTCACTATATCCCTTTAAAAGAAACCCAGAGGATTCACAAAACACAAAAACAAATCTTAAAATGATAACGTAATCTTTTTTAAAAGTGAGTTTTATTTTGAACGAAAAAATAAAAATTACAAATAATGAATCATTGAAGAAAATCCTTAAAAATCTTTAAATAATCAGTACTATGTAATTTTTGTATTAAAATTATCTAGGGTGCCACAGAAATCGCTTTCGCTTGAATTTCACTGGAATTTGTTTGAAATTTAAGTGAAATTCAAGCGAAAGCGATTTCTGTGGCACCCCCGTATTATTTTTTTTTTTTAATTCTATTTCTATTTCTATTTCTATTTTAAACAAACGAATTTCTCTCTTGTCTGTACTTCAACCTTTGTATTCGATCTTAAACAACATAAATAAATGTGTATTTTTTTCCCTAGACTCTGGGTTCTAGAGTATCTGCACTTCGACTCTATTGTGATTTGCATGCTGTTGCTCCTGCGGCGAGCAACGAACCGAAAGTCAAGTTTAATTCATTAATAATGGGGCAGTACACAATGTGCGGGTGGCAGCAGGGAATTGGGGGCAGGGAGGAATGGAGGGAGGCGTTGCAAGAGTTGATTTTCCTAAGCTATGCGCCCAAAAGTATGCAATGCAATTAATATGCCCCTTGTTTGACGTGACTGCAAAAGCAGCGCCGCGGCGCTTTTCAGAACAAACAATAGCTTGGAAAACTCCACCCACATTTCCCACATTGTCCACATTGCCTTGAAATGCATGCTGTCTCGCTCGCTTTTGGGTTACCCTTGAAACGACATGCACAATGCGCACTTCACAATATCCTTCGGCTTTACTTGCTTCTTAACGCTGCCACATGCCACATGCCACATTGCAGTCAGTGAAATCCTTCCTAAACCCAAACTCGTTATCTCTCTCTCTCTTGCTCGCTTTCTATCTCAAACCGCAACTTTTGCTGATGTTTTTCCCTCATGATTTTTCTGCCCAGTTGTCTAATTAAATTTTTCCAAGCGCATGCAATTTGCCGGCATTTAAAGGCAACCCTATGCACGGACACGCCCACTTGCCAACACTGCACCACAACGCCCATCCAACGACCAACCAACCACTTGAAACAGCATTGTGGCTTGCAAAAATACGTGTATTTCAAAAATATATATATGCTGCCATTCTTTTCATTTCGATATACCCTGTAAACAATGTCACTGTTGCAGAGTATCATCTAATCGAGTCGTAGATTAGAATATGTCCAAGTCCAGGGTTTAAGACTTTGAAAACTATTCTGTTATCGAATAGATGATATTTTTAAAAATATCGAATTCAAAAAACTTTCACAATAAACAAAAATAAATTATAAATCCATAAATTGTTGATTTTCAGATATAAATCTCGTTCTAATTGAACCCTTCGTTCTGCTTTCGTCACTAGCGCGGACTGCAGTCCGCAGTGATCTGATTTATATTTTTGGAATCAAATGCGAACTTTTTAATACCCCAATACACAATTTTTTAACATTTAAAAACTTTTAAAATTTAACATATATTTTCTAATTTTAAACTTAATTCGAAAGAATCTTTGTCAAAATAAATAAGTAAACCTAGCTACTGGGTAACTGCTAGTCGTTCATTATCAACTTTAAAATATTTTTGTTGGTTTGTATTTTTATTTTGTTTGTTTGTTTGTTTGTATAAATGTATTTGCATTGCCTGCAATCCTTCACTCGGTTTTTGTTTTATTTTTTGCTCTCCTGATTTTCTGCCGCATTTTGTGCTGAATCCTTGCGGGATTTGAAATGAAACTTTGCACTGGACTGGAACAGCGAGAAGAAGGAGAGGGAGCAGGAGAGGTGAGGCAGGTCCACAAGAAGAGGCAGCACAAATAAAACAAACACACAAATATTATGCTGAGCTGAGAGTTGCAAAATAAAAAAAAAGAGTAATAAAGTCATTTAGATTTAACAGTGCTTGGGGTAGATATGGCAGCCGCAGAGGCAACTTCTTCCACTCCCCATCTCCTGATCTTCCTCATCTCCCCATCTCCCTCACTCCCCCCTCTCTCTGCACCCCTCATTACTGTAGAGGCTGCAGTAAGCAGACGCTCGGGGAATTGCCACAGTTTGACAGCCACTGGCACCTGGCAGCGTTTTTAAGCTGATGTTAATGAACTCAGTCGCATTAAAAAAAAATTATTATTTATTTTTCTCTGTACTTTACTCCTGTCCTTTCCACCCCCATTTGCATCCCGGCCGCCCACACTCGAGTTGATTTTCCGTCTGTCGAGAGGCTTATGCAATTTCTCTTCACATTTCTGGCACTTCATTTGCTGGATGGAGTTGAACGTTGTATAGAGAGCCCATCCATCGTTGCCCCGAGAGCCCGAGAGCCTATCCAGTAGGAGTCTACGCTATCCTGGCCATCCTGCCAGCCACGCTCATTAGCACGGCTCAGTAGTGCAGCAGTTCGCCCCCCTCAAATTCTATGCCCTGCGGTCTCCAGTTGCAAATTTGTTTTTCTTTTTGTTTTTGTATGCGAGAAAAGGTTTCGGTTTCAAGTTTTGCGCAATGATTTCAGTTTGTTTTTTTTGTGTTTTCATGTTTTTTTTTTAGATGCTTTTTAATTGGGCTCTACTGTACGTTCGAGTAGGAGTCTCTTGAGATTTTTCATGGAAATTAGTTGCGATTTTCGTGTTGTGTGAGCTTAAATTAAGGCTAAGAGAAATCTGAGCATGTTTGCAAATAATTGAATGGAATGAATTCTATAGAATATTTTGTTGATGTGCATGGAGACAGATTTTTAAATATATGTATATATGGTTATTATAAATATTATAGATCTATATAAAGATAATACATTAAAATATAATATGTGTGAAAATTAAAATAAATATTGTTAAAGTGGATGAGTTCGGTATGGAATCTACTTAAGTTGGGAAACATTGTTAGATTAAGGTTTAAAGCAATTCAAAAAACCCTTTAATTGAAGAGAATAAGTTCTAAATTATATATTTTAATTTTAAAATAAAAGAATATAGATTTATAGATACCACATCAAACAAATTGTTGGAGAAACACTTTTAATTTACTTCATTTACTTTAGTAATTTATAATTTCGCTTATTTTCTGGCCCATTAGCTGCGCGGTTGTTGCTTAAGCAGTACTCTAATCCTCTTCAGTTGAGTTATACCCTGTAATTATTGCATGATTACAGGTACTTTTGATCAGCATTAACAAACAACTCAAGTAGTTAAGTTGTTAAGTTTGCTTGTCTTTTGGTCTCTATGAAACATTTTGCTTGAGTTTAATTAGTTATAGGGTATAGGGCAATTCGAGCAATACTATGCGTTAAGGTACTCAGACTTGTCATCGTTTTAGGGTTATATTTACTTTGAATGTTACATGACTGAGGCCCATCAGCAGTTGATGTCAAGAGGAATGTTTTCTGCTGTTGTCAGTGTGTGTGTGTGTGTGTGTGTGTGTGTGTGTGTGTGTGTGTGTGTGTGTGTGTGTGTGTGTGTGTGTGTGTGTGTCTTACAACTTGCAACGTGGCAGCACAAAAGCAAGTGTCTGTTTGGGGCGTTGCTTTGGGTGTTGTTGTTGTTGCAGTTGCAGTTGTTGCAGTTGTTGTTGTTGCTGTTGTTGCTGTTGCAGTTGTTGCTGTTATTCGCATACACAAATTAGTTTTAATTATAGCGCAAATGCGAATGTCTGAATGAAAGAAATTAATTTCTCAATTGCATTTTGCCACGCATTTTATTGTCGGCGTTGGAGGCGGCAACCAAAACGAACACCAAACGAACAACGGCAAGCTAAAGGTTGGAAGGGGGGTTGGGGGTAAGTAGGCAAGTAGGCAAGTAGGGGTATTCAGAGGGGTGGGTGTGTATAATATAATCTTTGGGTCTTTAGCAGCAACTGCAGAGCGAAGCGTCGGCTTATTTGGTGTCTGTAATTTGAAACGCTTCTCTGACTCGGAAAAACTGCAACAGCAGCAACAACATTTTGTGGCAGGCGGCAACGGCAACAGCAGCAGCAGAGGCAGCAACAGTGGTTACAGTTTTTCTCCTTTTATTATTACTATATACTTTTTTTGTTGTTTTTTGCTAGCCAAAAGCGCCGCTAAATGTCTGCTGAATATTTCAAATCCACACGCAGTTGCAGTTGAAGTCGCAGTCGCAGTTCGCAGTTCGACGCGTCGCTGCATTTCCGCTGCGCCGGCGGCAAAAGTTGAGCGGAGCAGAGGCAGAAGGCAGACGAGACTGCGACTACGACTACGACGACCATTATAAATGATGGTTATTTTATAATTGTGGAGTCGCGAATGGAGTTGCAAGCTGGCAGGGCAGCAGTGAGTTGCAAGCAGCAGTTTGGCCATCGCATCCGCCGCAGTCAAAAACGCATTTCGTGGCCATTTTTAATAGTTACAGGCAGCGACTGCGACGGCGACAGAGGCAGCGACTGCGACGTTGGGGCAGTAAATCCATCAAAGAGTTAATTGCCACGTTTGCCGCGATTGCAACTTCAGCATCAACTGACAACTTGGCAGCAGTGGCAGCAACAGCAGCAGCAACAGCAGTAGCCAAATGCCTTGCGGCAGAGATGCGCCACAGTCTGTGGCATGGACAGCGACTGCCGTGGCAACTGCGATGCCAGCTGATTGATTGTGGGAGGCGGATTGACTGGGCCCCACTCATCAGTCAGAAAACGTCCGTTCGGGGCATGCCACTGGCCAGGCCAGGCCTACCCAGAAAATGCACAGCACTGTTGAAAAATTACCACAAAAATACAACAAAAACAAAGCCCAAAGTTTAGTTTGCGATCAAGTAAATGGAGCAATTGAGGGGGAGGGGAGGGGGACAGTTTAAGTGCTCGGGCAATTGACACGTGACAAATGTCGTGACTAAATGGATAATTTTTTAATCCCCTTTGGATAAGAAAACAAGAAACTAAACTAAACGAAAATGATATAACGACGCACATCAATCGCACTAAACGTTCTGGGAAATTGGCAAATGCTTTGTGGCACAGCAAACAAAGTGCCCGAAAATTGGCTTAAATTGAAGATTATAAAAAGCAGTTTTGATTTGAGATAATAAAAATGATTAAGTTCATTTTTGAGACATATTTAAAAAAGTATTTATAGCCTTTGTTCAGCATTGAAATATGATTATCAAGAATTTCACTGGAATTTGTATGAAATTCAAGTGAAATTCAAACGAAAGCGATTTCTGTGGCACCCTCATATAATTTTTAGACGTTTAAATAAAACTTCAAAAGAAGATATATTACATATTTTATATTAATTTGGAAATAGTGGAAAAATTAAAACAACAGTTTGGTTTCCAGGTGCATTTATGTATATCCATAAAAGTATAGATGAAACAGTTGTAAAATTTAACGATCAAACTTTTGGGATTATATCAATTTTAAAAAAATAACAAATTTTATCATTTATATCAGCGGTGGGCACGCGTGGACTCCGGGAGCTAGCGGCTGCTCCCAACAAGTAGGTAGACTCAAATACGGTTGTTGTTGTTGATTTATATGATTACTTTCCAGCAGATAAATTAATCAAGTATTATTTATATTCAAGTTACTCTATTGCTATCGATTGATAGTTTATTCAGTCAATTTCCATTTTTCTTTTAAGATAGTTTATTATTTTTCGTTTCTATTTCACTTTTCATCAGGACAATTGCAATTTATATTCATTCCTTGCATTCTTCTTTCATATTTTTTGCCCCTCCCATCAACTTTCATCTTTCATCATCTCACTCTTTTACTCTTTCTCCCTTTACTCTTTTCTCTTTCTCTCTCTCTCTGCCTCCGCTTGGCAGTTGCAATTGTGGCGCTGCCGTCACACACTGCGTATGAGTTATGCGCTGCATTTAGCCGCCTTCAGAGTTCGGCATTTCATGCGTCAAATGGGGCATGGCATAGAAAATGTTTCTTTGGCTCGCATCGCAATGCATCGCAATGCCAATTTGGATTTTGCATTTTGCATTTTGGACTTTGGGCCCCATAAAAAGCGCACACTTACTTACTACTTGGACTCTTGATAGTCTCCGATTGTGGCAGACAGCAGGTGGAGGCGGGGCGAGGGCGAGGGCGTGGCCGATTACAACTGGTCGCATTTTTGTGGCACCTTTATTTGGGCGTGCGTCGGGCATAATTACAATAATTTTTAATGTTTATTGCCAGCGAGTGGCGCCAAACCGAAATGGTCAATAGAATTTGTGCAATGGACACAGGGCATTAAGTGTTGTGCTCCTCTCCCTCCCCTCCCCTCGCAGATTTCCCTCATTACTGGCCCCCTCACTTGCCTCTTTCCCCTGCCAATTGTATTTAGTCGACGCTGTCGGCTTTTGTTATTTTCTGTTGCTGTTGCTGAAGTAATTGAAACCTTTTTTGCCGCAAAAGAGTTTTCGGTGCCACTACAAAGGACTCTCAATGCCCCTGCTGCCCCTGCCCCCTGCCCTATACTCAAGTGGCCTTTTGTTGTTGCCTAGAACGTAATTCAAGCCATGGTCTTTACACTCCCGATGGGCAGGTCATTGACAGCGCCAGCGCTTTGATGTGCTGCCAGTTTATAATTTAAATACTTTACTTGAAATAAAGCGAAGCTGCAGAAAAACAAAAAGCCCAGAGACAAGGGAAGGGAGCAAAAATAAGGGAAAGAGCCAGAGAGAGAGAGAGAGAGAGAGAGAGAGAGAGGTTTTTGAGTTAGTTGAGGGGTAAATCAAACTAAATTATTTCACTTTTGTTGTTGACTTTTGCCTGTAATGTCATGCGGTGCGGCGGCCTTTGAAGTGTGGCCAAGTTGGCCAAGAGAAAGGCGAGAGGAGAGGAGAGAGGAGAGAAGAGCCAGAGTGAATGATATTTGATATGTGTGTGTGGTGCGGCGGTCAGTGTCCAGGGTAAACCATGTGTGATTAACAACTGTTTGTGTCGCATTTGAGCCATGGCTAACTGCAAAAAGGGTCAACAGGCAGTCGAAGCATTGGCCACTTCGCGAAAAGTTCAATAACTTGGCCGGCAGCAGGAGACAGCGCCCAAAAACCCAAACAAAACCCAAACTAAGCAAGTAAGAAATGCCTACAATCGTGCAAACCCGACTGCGAGCGACCCTGTACTTATTATAGAGGAAAAAGAAGTAAATAAAAAATTAAAACTTATATTAAAAAACAAAGATATATAATTAATCAATAAAATATGGTTCAATTTTGTTTAAGGACCTCCAATTCAATCTCTAAAATTAAGAAAATATCCTGTTTAATAACTCGAAAATTTCTTATCCGATTGCAATGGAATTTGCTACAAACATTGCCAAAATATTTAACTTTGTGGTCACCGAATCTTTAGGATCTTTTAACTTTTGCAGTACAGGGTATAAAAAACGAAAACAGAAAGCCAAAAGCAAAAGCAAAGTCAATTCAATTCAATCCAATGCGATGCGAACTGAGAAACTAGGTGTGTCTGGGCGCAAAGGCCACTCTGGCCATAACTGGAATGTGGCTCAGTTGCTGCTGCCACAGACGTGCGTTCCAAAAAGGGCGCAACGACGACGACGACGACGACGTGGAGACTTGGAAGACGTGAAAGACGTTGGACGTGAACGTGGACAACGTTTCCTTCCTTGTTGCTGAGTCAGACCTTGAAATGCCGCAGATGTCTGAAAGGCAAAGCCGACGCAGTCTCAGTCTCAGTCCCAGTCTCAGTCCCAGTCAGAGTCAAAGTCTCAGCCGAGTTTTACAACTGCAGCACCGCCGTCTCCTCCAAGGCAAACCAGATTAAACAGCCAATTCAGGTTTTCAGGCAACGTCCTCGAGAAAACCAAAGCAAAACCAAAGAAAGAAAAAAACCAAAAAAACACAAAAAAGAAAGAAAATAAAAACACAAACCAAACGAATGTAAAATGGTCAAGACAAAGTCGTAAAGGCGCAATCCAAAATGAGCAAAAAAGAAATCACAAACATACATAACAAGTTGAAATGATCTACGAAAAGTAATTCACTGACAGATACCCTAGAATGAGCTGAGTCTAAAAAAATAAAAATTAATAAATAAGAAATTAAATATGAATAGAATACCTAAAAGATGTAAAGCTCGAGATGCGGCAGAAGACAGTAAATCTATTTTTTTTAGATTAAAAGTTCCTTATTTTCAACCAAATTCGGAAAATAAAATAATTGAATATGAAATACTATTGAGAATATTTCATTTGGGCCCGTTTTTTCAATGTCTAAATAAGGTCATTGATAACTATTAAATGTAAAGAAATTAATGTCAAATTTGGAATTATTTGTTGAAAAAACGGCCCTTAAAGTTATATCAGTTATTTAGAAAGATTATCATAACTTCTTATATGTTTATTCTGTATAATTTAGACTGCAATTTCTTTCAACAAATAGATATAGTTAAACAATTCTAAAAGTTCTTCAGAAAGTTCTTTCAAATACTTATGCTTATGGAATTAAAGTTTGAAAAGGACTTGCAAAATATCTTTGAATTCTGATGTTTCTATTTTTAAGCTCAAATGCGAAATACACTGTTCATTTTGGCATTTTGAGGGTATTCAAAATTGACCGAGAGCAAAAGACAAAACGAGTTCTCTTTTATTTTATGTAGCAGCAGCAGCCGCAGCTCTTGGCCAAGGCTTAAAGCTACAGTTGAAGCTGCTTTGCGTGTCAGCAGAACTCGGATTCAGACAACGTCTTCGACTCCGTCACCTTTATTCATCTGCTGTTGCAACTTCTGCATTTCCAGCTGCAACTTCAAGTTGCATCCTCATGCTCATCGTCATCGTCATCGTCGTATTCATCCAATGTTGGCCATGTCGAAATAATAAATGCATTTGGAATTAGAGACTCTTATGCCAATTACAACAAAATGGTTTCAGGCCGCATTATCCTCAAGTTATGACAGTCAGCAACGATGCCACACAATCACACACACACACACACACACACACACACACACACACACACAATGAGTGTATGTGTGTGTAAAGTTTGTTAAAGTTACTTTTTGTGATTTTATGGCTAACTGTGACTGTCAAACTGTTGCCGGGGCGATGCTTGATATCCAGTTCGTTTGCTTGCATCTCTTCCCCCTAATTACGCTAAGTGCAAAATGCTTTAGGGGGCAGCAACAACAACAGCAACAACAACAACAACAGCAACAACAACAATAACAGCAACAACAACAACAGCTAGAACAAGTGCAATGAGAGCTGGCAACAAAATCTGCACGAGAGTTTTTCAAATGTCCCAGCAGTGCGTGAAAATGAAAAATTATGAAAAATCATATATATATGTATATATACACACAGCACACACACATATATACAAATACATATGTACAGTCAGCTCTGTTTAAGGTCTCACTCCACTTTTGGTTTACTCTACTCCACTGTACAGTGTACACTCCAGGCGAGAGTTCAACGTTCTTTGCACAACATTGTGTTTTCTGCTTTCCGCTTATTTTGCTTTACCTCACTCTCTCTCTCTCTCTCTCTCTCTCTCTCTCATTTCCTCGCAGCTGCCCCTCACATCTTAACCCCTTCTCAGCGTCGAGTTGTGCGTCGGCACACGCGCTGCACCTTTAAGTGTGTTCCCCCCTCCTCCGCCCCTTTGCCAGCGGCACAGTTACAGGGCCAGGGCAGGAAACCGACTCCAACTCCAACTGCCACAGCAACTGCAACTGCAACTCCAACTGCCACAGCCAAAGTCGATGCCACAGCAGCAGCAGCAGCAGCAGCCACAACCAACTGCAAAACGGCAAATGGCAAAAACTGCAACAACAACAACAACATCAAGAGGAGCAACAACAACATAAAAGACACATTTTTTTGTATACACATATTTTTTTTTCTCATTGCCTTCTGCTGCCTTGCGCTTATTTATGTGGCATTACATTTGTCTCTCCCTGCATATCACTCACTCTCTCCCGCTCTCCCTCTCTCTCCCTGTCTCTTTCCATTCGTCTGTTGCAGCTGCTTCCATTTCAGCTTCTATCTCATCGCTGTCTGCGTTGGCGTCTCGTCGCTGCCCTTTAACTTTGACTCTGCCCGCCGCCTCTTTCTATTCCCGTTAGCCACACCTCAATCTAAATCAGAGTTCAGCCAGCACCTGATGATGCAACACTTGATAGTCGCGCAGCAGGCAAATCTATCATAAGAACCTCACATAATAACCATGATAACTTATCCATTATACTTATGTACATAAATTCCAGTTTAAGTATCGTAATATTCAATTTAATATCATTGGGAGACTTGTTAGATTTATAATTGAGTATATGATATAAAAAAAATTATTGCTTTAAAATTTTTAAAAGCAAACTTTTAATGCACCTACAAAATAATGTATATCAGTAAATTATAATAACTAATTAAAAATTAAATTAAATTAAATTAATGTAAAATATACTTTTTAAGATTAAATTAATGTAACTTTATATTAAGTAAACAACAAATTGTGACTAGCACATTAAATAATAAGTTTATACTTGTAGCGCTAGGAACCCAAATAAAAAAAAAAAAAAAAAAAAAATTAAATTGCCAGAAATGAGTATAATTATTGTAAATACATTTTAAGAAAAACGTTTTGGTTTTGATTTTTTTAGGTTTTTTATTTGAAGGGATCTAACCATAATAATATAATAATACTCATTTATAAAAAATTTAATTGAAAGCGATTTTGAATCTCAACAGGAGTCATAAACGGACATTTTCACTATAAAATTTACATACTGTTATTAAAAATATGTTAATGAATCATTGGCCGTATTCACCAGAACTAATCGATCAGTAATCATGTATCAAAAATCAATAAATTGTTGATGGGCTTCTGGTGAACGCTTTGATGAAATTTTAAGGCAAAATCAAAGTTGTCATATCTTTTTTTGTCAAAGCATTTTCGAATCTTGTGTTCTGTTGATTACAATTTGTTGTATAGATAAAAAAGCATCACAATCAGAGAATTTCAGCGTACTATTTTGGTTATGAATTTTCAGGCATCATAATCATAATTTGAAATCATGATTGCTAATCACTGCCGTTCACCAGAACAATCATACAAATTTCATCGATATTCTGTTGTCGATTTGTTCTTTCCAAACAATTCGATCCGTTCGATTATGATCTTAATGCCTAATTGTGAACCAAGACATTAAAGCTCATTAGAGATTTTAAAGTACTGAAACTAAGATTATAGCTAAAGATATAAACATTCTGCCAAGATTTTGTTGGTAGCCAGAAATTAGCATAAAGTTACATCAGATATAAGTAAGTAGTAAATTCTGAACACTAAATCATGACAGCGTTCTTAGTTCTTGACCGGCTATAAAATCTCTTTATGGCCAAGAAACTTCATAAACTTTATGATCAGTTAACGCTTAACAGCTTTTGGGCTTGGCCCTAACAAAAAAAAAAAAAAAAAAAATTATAAGAAAGATATACTTTTTGTATGAAAATAATATGAAAATGAGCTGTGGAATCAAGAGATTTGGAGCTGCTAATTCAGTTTTAATGAGATGCCAAGTTGTCACTACAAATTACGCGAGTCTATTAATAAAAAAAGACTAAATTCATTTGCCACAAAATGAAGGCATACACACAAATGCCAAATGAAGCACTAAACTCGAATAATATTTTATTTTTGGGCAGACAAGTTCTTTTACATTTTATTTTTTGTGTCTCTCGTCTGGCCATGTGGGAGGCTGATTAGCATAATTTGAAAATGTGGTGGATACAAATCCGAAATTCGAAATCTGAAATCCAAAAACTGAAATTCAAAAACTTGTCAAATGGGCACAAATCAAAATGTGTGGACACTTTGCAGAGGTGTTTCCCGCACTGGGGGAATGGGCCTAGTTCTTAAACGTACATATCAGTTCAGATTTAACGATCGAAAATGAGACAAACGTATATTATGCGAGATCTAAATTTATATTTATACAAAGTGACCCACACGATGATGAGATACGACGACGAGTTGACATTTGTGGACATAGTTTTCAGCTTTCAGTTTTCAGCTCTGTAATTTATGGCCAGTTTGGTAGGCGTGCTCTCTGGTGGCTTTGACGCGCTTCTGGGAATAAACTGGGTCAGCTACCCCGACCTCTGACCCCCTGCTAGATAAAAGAGCCCCAGGCGGCGACCTACTTCCGCGAAACTCTGGATCTAAGAAACCTTCGGCGAAACGAGCATCCGCCTACATCCAGCATCCCCCTTCTTTAGTACTTCTCTCTTTACTTCTCCAACTACCCCTTGGCTGGCAAATAACACAAATACATACAAAAACCTGGCGCTGTAATTCAATCAACAACTGGCCTATGAATGAATGCGCTGCCTCTGTCCTCTATAATTCCTGGAAAAAACTCTCAAGTCTCTCGCTTTGTGCGTGGCCATTTGGCATTGTTGTTGTCGCCATTATTATTATTATGATTGTTGTTTAGGTTCTATATATCTTTTTTTTTTTCAGCGCGCCAAGAGCCAAGATATTCAATTCACAACGGCATCCAAAACAAAGACGACAAATGCCGCTCCAGACGACGAAAACACGAAAACAAAAGACGAAAACAATTCCCGGAATTGCGCTGGAAACCCGACGATGATGAAGATGAAGATGAAGTCGCAGACGAAACCCAACGTACAAATAACCGCATTTGAAATCTCAAAAACAAAACCAGACGCAGACATTTTTGGGTACTACGATTGTCATTAGAGGCATTTGCCAATGGCAACTTCCCCTCTCCTCCCTCATCATTGTTTTTGTTGTCGTCGCCGTCTCCTTTAAGCTTGGAATGCGGAGCATTATACTATTCCAAAATAGAAACAGCCAACGGTCTAGAATCTAAATGCCCTAGACAAAGTAAGGGTATTGCAGAATAGTCGTAAGATAAGAATTGATTGATTCCCAATTTACAGTGAATCAATAAAGAACGTATGCAGTTGGCAAATCAAACTTTAGGCAATGAAAAAACATAAAAGCAATGCATACATACTTTTTTGATGTATTTTTTAGGGTATTTTCGTTAATATTCAAATAATTTGTATATATTAGTATATATATTAGTATATTCTATTGTCTCTTTTATTTATGTATGATGACTCCAATATACATACAGTGAACCACTAATGTCTTCATACACCTTAAATTTGTCAAATTTGCGTATAAAAAAGATATTTTGATGCGGGTTTTTTATATTAATCTTTTATTCACTTAAATTCCGTTCGAATGATACAAACATTTCTTTAACCCATTAAGTACCCATGGAAAATTTTCAATTTTAAAAAAAGTTTATTTTTCAACTTTTTTCCTCGAATTTTTCAAAAAAATATTTTAATGTAGAAAAATTCTTCAAACAATTTTAAGAGTGACTGCAACCAAATTTTTCAAAAATCTTTTCGCTAGTATTTTTTATGATTTTTTGAGAATTGCTATGACAAATTTATGGTGTATGAAGACATTAGTGGCACACTGTACATCATTTAACTCTCTGAATTGCATTTTATATCTTGTTCTTATATTTTTCATTCTTTGGAAAGAGTATTAAGACGTCGTTATATCACTGCAGAAATTCCTTTAGCTTTATATGGCAAAAAAAAGTTCACACAGTTTTAATGAGTGATTTTGGCATTGAGTTCAGTTTAGGCGGCTACCAAAAACATATTTAAAATGCTTTGCTAAACTGAGTTAACAGATAATCACATGCACTGTTAGTCTGTTTGTTGTGGCTGTTGTTGTTGTTGTTGTTGTTGCATGTGTAGCAGCTTTGTGGCAGATTTGACCAGTCACGTGCGGCGTTCTATATGTTTGTTTTTGTAAATTTTACATGTTGCCCGATGCGACACATTCCACAGCGGCTGTGTCCAGTAAATTCCGCCTACTGTCAGTCGCTTCGTTGAGCTTTTCAAGCAAAGCTCATTTGCAAATTAAACGTGCGCCGCATGAGCTGATGAAAGAGACGGAGACGGCGATGGCGAATACGAAGACGATGGCGACGATGGCGATAGTAACGATGACAAGCGGCGGCGACAAAGTCACACAAAGCTGACAGCGGGTCGTGCGACGGACAGTCAACTTATTATGATGATCATAATGATAATGACGATGACGTTGTGCGTTGTGCGTTGACTGCCTGCCTCCCTGTCTGTCTATCTGTCTATCTTCCTATCTTCCTATCTGTCTATCTGTCTGTCTGTCTGTTGCTGTCGCTGTTCATTCATCACGTCCGACTCAAAGCGACATCTGCACTTGGACTTGGGCCTAGACCTGGCGATGATATAAACTCTCTGTGTGTGGTCTATGCGCTCTTCTCTTTGCTCCTCTTTTTGCGATGCTTCTGAGAGCGAGACAGACAGACAGCGAGATGGACGGTCGGACGGACGGACGCATAAAAACGCAAACGTCGTCACAGGCACAATAACACAACGCGAGAAAAAAAGTGTGAATTAGAAAAGGCACTCAAGCTTAAATGGCGAGCTGATAAAAAGCGCAGACCACACACAAAGAACAACAACAACAGCAACAGCAACAACAACAGCAACAACAACAGTTAAAGCTTCGCACGAATCAATTGCTCTCGCCGTTTGTCATTGTCATTGCATTAGTATATAAAACATGCGGCAGCAATGTTGCCGCAACATGCATCTCACGCTTTGTTGCCATGCTAGCAACATACTTACATGCATTACAGTTAAAGCTTGAATTCATCATGTCACTGCCAGCTATAATAACAAGCGCAACATTGTTGCTGCAGCATGCATGCATGCATCATATCAACAATGTTGACAAGCGTTCCTGTTGCTGCTCGTTTGGGTTCGTTTCTTTGCTACGCTTCATCAATAAAAATAGCTTTTAATGCGCCGACGCCACAGTCGTCGTCACACCAGACAAACTGTCTGTGGCACAATCCACACACTCACTCACACACACACATAGCAATTTATATATTTGTATGTGATTTGTGACAGCCGTCGGCATTTTTTGTGTGGGCTGCAAACTGTTGGCGTCTGTGTCTCAGTTTCTCAGTCTTGCCGACGAGGTCAAGATGAAGTCATGCTTGTAACATGCTGATGTTGCTGCTGTTATTGTTGTGGTTGTTGCAGTGTCTGGCAACAATTAGCTCCCCCTCCCTTCGTATGCGTGCCAAACACTTTTGTCAACACCCACAAATTACTGAGCGCCCATCAAAGGCAGCAACTGCTCCAATTAACCAAAAGCCCATGCGATCCAGGGCGTGGCATGTCAGTCGGCGTTGCCTTTGAAGCTGATTGAAGTTGTCAGTTGTTGCGCGCTGCTGCTGCCACACACACTACCCCTCTCTTTCGCACAGTCGAGCGACATGTAATATAAACAAATTGCAAAAAAACCCAAAAAAATAAGAGGGAGAACAAAAACGGAGCGCCAAATGAAAGGAATACGAGTGTGCATAGATTGTCGTACAGAGGGGGGAGGGGGAGTGGGTGGGGCGACAAACAAAAGCCAAACACACAAAGGCATGCGAAATGGGCATGTCAGTCCAGCAGTCAGTCAGTCCAGCAGTCAGTCAGTCCGTCAGTCACTCAATTCAACTCAACTCAACTTCGTTTGAAGCGGCCACTGCCCACTGACCAGGCGCAACGCCCCCGCCAATGTATTCCACCTCCCCTGCCCCTGTCCCTGCCCCTATCACCCACTCCCGCTCACTGTTCACTCTTCCTCTCTCTCTCATTCCGCACACTTTGCACAGTCTTTTCACGAGTATTTTGGCATGCACAAAGCGCAAAGCACAAACAAAAGAGAGAGAGAGAGAGACTGTATAAATGTGTGTGAGTGTGTGTGTGTGTGTGTGTCAAGTGGTCACTATTCAAGTGCTGGTCTGGTAATCAAATATGAAACACTCTTCTGCATTGCGGTTTTAATCTAAAGATCAACTTAACTTAACATTAAGTACTTATGCATCTTAGTGCGAGTAAATTCACAAACACACATGCAGCTTTGAGCACTTTCAGGCTAATAAAAAAGGAACTACGAGTATTTATATTCAGTTCAATTATTGCGACAACTTCAAAATTGTCTCTAATTTTTGATTGAAAGAAAAAAAAAATAAAAAAAAAATATGTAAATTTATAATTATCTTCCGTTGTAATTGTAATTCATTTAACAAAATAACCAACAACAACAGCAGCAGCAACAAATCATCGTTTTGTCAGGCTGGCACATTTGTTGCCAGCAACAATGTTGACAGCTACCAGCAGCAAAAGCACCGGGCGTGACGACAACAATAGCAACAGTAACAGCAACAACAACAACAACAGACACGATTTTGTTGCACAATTTTGTGATGCGTTTGTTGTTTTAATTGACAGCGAAAAATCAACGACACAAAACGTTGAAAAATTATCACCAGTCAAAACTTTAGAATAACAACAACAAGCGAAGCAACAAATGTTGATAGAGGATGTTGCCATCGTAAAAGTTGAAGTCAGGTAGGCAAATAGCTAGTCAAAGTTTAAGCCAACAAAGACATTAACATGAACAACAACAGCAACAACAAAAACAACAACAGCGGCAACAGTTGCTGTCTGTTGTTAGCGCACTTGCCGTCAGTTGTTGCTGTTGCCGTTGCCTTATTTGGCAGTCGCATTTGGCGGCTGAGCAATTAAAATTACATACATTTAAAGCTCGGCGTCTTTTGTCGGCCTCTTAAGAACCAGCCCAACAGCAACAACAACAACAGCAACAACAACAATTGTAAGAGAAACAAAGAGACAGCGCACGATTTTCCATTTAATTAATTTATAGTTGGCTGAAATATAATTGCTAGTGGCACGATGTTGATGAAAATGCTTCAAGTTGTATTGTTAGACTGCAGTTACGATTGTTGTTGTGTGGGCTGTGACCACTGTGTGCAACAACAACAATAGCAATGACAACCTGTGTCACACCCACGTGATATGAGTACAACATTGGATTCACGTTAATTAGACTGATGTTTTACATGCAAAATTCAGCTCTAAAGCCACAGCCTAACACCCACAACACCCAATCCCCTCCAATGCCCTCCCAATTCCCCTCGCTTACCCAGAAACTATTCCTCCCTTCTTGCAACTCACGACAGGTTGATTTCAATTGCTTGCGACCTTCGTTGTGGCAACATCTAAAGGGCAACATGTTGCTTACCTGCAATGACAAAAAGATTGACGAAAATTATAGTTGAATTATAAATGTTGTTAACTCTTCTAGTGTATTAGTCAGTTTTGTTTATTCAGAAAGAGTGAGAGAATAACAAGAATGAGAATTGCAATAATTATGCAAATTGTGCACAAATCGAGAAGCTAAAATACATAATTTGTGTGGCAAGCAAACAACTGCAACAAAGAAGGAACAACAATAATAACGAGCCAGAAAAACCAATTATCTATTCAAGTTCTTAACAATGACCGACTCATGAAATACCCTATAAACAGTTCAAGCTTAAGTCAAGTATCTAAAGCAATTTAAAATGTATGATTAAGGTTTAAAATAATATAGTTAAATATATTCAATAAATATTTTGAATTGGAAAACACAAAATGTAAACTAAAAACTAATTAAATAAAATAATAAATTGAACATAAGTAAAATATACAATGAAAATATTTCTAAAATTTGCTTAAAACTATCAAAGATTAATATACTTTCTGATGTAAACTCTCAAGTTTAAAATGGTCAAATCTACGAGGGGTCTAACAAAAGTTCGGTAAGTTAGCGACTTTTAAGTCGTTTTTCAAAATTCCAAAAGTGTCAAAACTTTCGCAATACTTTAAAAGCTTTAAAAGCAAGATTTTTAAGAATGTTTTGAGAAGTAAATTTATAGGCTTAAGAAATGCATTGAAATCAATGGCAAATATGTGGAGAAGATAAAAAAAGACGAAGATTAAGAATAAATACAAAAAAAAATATTTCGAATTTTTTTTCGGGTCGACTAACCGAACTTTTGTTAGTCCCCACGTATTCCAAGAATATTGCTTTATTTTGATAATATTTGTAAAGTTAAATAATTTATGGTTTGGATTTAAGTTATTTTCTATCGATTTCTTAGATATATATCTTAAGTTTTTAGAATGTAGTAGTTTTTATTGATAAAGTTAAGCATTTCTTAGATACATATACTTTTTGTTGCACTTTTTGCCGTTGAGGGGATTGTTATTGTCGAGACCCCCTGAAAGACGCACGCCTCGAAAACAATCAGAACCAATTAACCGAAAATTGAACAATCGAGCAATGAGGCAAACGTTGAATTGGTTTGGGCCGCGAACTTTGTGTGGCTCGATACGAAGCTAATTGCCCCATCGACAACAGCAACAACAACAGAAATAAGAGGCAACAAAAAAATAGAAAAACAGTTTGCAGACAGTTTGACGACGGCAAGAGGCAGTTACTCATTGGCTATGCAGAGCGAACTGTGCTGTGCCTGGGACTGACCTCGGCATAACCCAGTTAAAGAGACAGACAGATATACTGAAGGCGCGAGAGAGAGAGAGAAGGAGACAGAGGGAGATAGACTGACACACATGCGAGTCCAATGCCAGGCCGCAGTCCTCAAGACGTAGACTTTAGTCTTTAGTCTCCAGTCTACAGTCTTTGGGCTCAGCTAGTATTTCTTTCATTTCCTTTTCTTTTTTTTTGACACCCTGTATTAGGAAAATGCAAAAGGTCTATTAGGTTTGTAACAAGCAGAAGAAGCTGTTTGAAAAATACTATTAAACAAATTATTTTAATAAGAGAACAAATCTTATTATAAACTAGAGCTAGAGCTCTCAGAGACTATAAGAGCTAGAGTCACCAAACTTGGTATGTAGATTACGAAAATTAAAAGCTAGACTCTTGAGTTTCTGCACACATGAGAGGTAAGATAGTTCTGATATTTCCCGCAAATTTCTTTATGATCGGATAGTAAATTCGAAAGTTTTTCAAGTCGGAGCAACATATGTTTATTTACAGATTAAGTACAGGGTCTCTCACAGTTAAGTTTCCTACAAGTTGCGTCTTTTTTTTGTTGCAATCTTTTTTTTGGGGCCTGTGGCGCGCCCCCGTTGCGCTTGGGCGCATTTCTTGACTTTGAGTCTGAGTTTAGGTTTCCTGCCTCCTCCGCGTGGGCGTCTGTCAAACATTTTGGGGCTTGGCCCCCGTTGCAGTTGCAGTTTTCAGTTTGCAGTTTGCAGTCGCCGTCGTGCACTCTAACTGTTATTTCTCTTTTTGTTGTTTTTGTTGTTGCGCTGCTCGTGCCAAAACAAAACAAAATTAAGAATGAAAAAAAAATAGGAGGTAGAAACTCGTAGACAATTATAATTTGACGTTTTGATTTGGCGGTGCATATGTGGCCATTGGACGGCAACTTTGGATTTGGCTTTGGCTTTGAATTTAGATTTGCTTGCAGCTTGAATTTGGCTTGTGGCACGTTTCTTGTTGTTGTTGTCGTTGTTGTTGTTTTTGCTGTTGGCGGCTTGCAATTCGTGTCATTGACAGCTGGGGCAGCAACTTGCCAGTCGTCTGACTTGAGTGTGTTTAACTACGAATATTTGCCTTCAAGATTTCATTTGCCACGTATATGGCAAAAGGATATCGTTGAATAAAATTAGAAAACATCTCAAAAACATATGATAATCGAATGTGAATAACAATGAGATGTTTGTATTAAGGCAAAAAAACAAAAGAAATGTATGCAAAAGAAGTTTATCAATAAAGGAAATATTATATATGAATTGATAAAAATAGCACTGGGATATTTGACAACATTGTCAATTTGTTTAAGAATTTCTTACAAAAGTTGAGCATATGATTTGACACACAGAAATACCAGAAATTAATAATATGAATCTTTCATTCTGGCATCGTTATTGGCCCTAGTCCAAATTGGCAACAAACTGTGGAACCTGCCACTAGCCGAATTGCCGTTGTCGTCGTTGACAGTTGCAAATGTTGCAAAGAGATTCTGAGTGCAGCCAAACAAAGCACAAACCACACACAACATTTACAACATTACTACACCACAACTGAACACACACACTAACACACACTCACTAACACACCCTGTGAGGGCATCCTCAGTTGGTTTGTGCCCTGTTCTGTTTCTGTTTCTGTTTTTGTCTAAACTTCCGCATTTTGGGGGCGAAGTAGAAGTCAAAGCCGTTGCCATTTATGCTACTGCCTGCTTGGCTGGCCACAGATTTTTGCCAATGATATAACTTGAGCCAATATTTACATACATGTGTATGTACTTTATATTTGTACATTCATATTTACATATGTACTGCTTGCATACATGCACTGAGCGAAAAGATATGCATATTACTGCTAAAAAAAAGAGTAATAATTTTAGATAGAATGCATAGATATAACTTTCAAAATTTACAACTTCAAATGTAAATTATATTAAGTTTTTTACATTCTCCTTTGACTTTTCAGCAAGTGTATAGAACAGGGACTGAAAATAACTGTTATTGATCAAAATTTCAACTAAAAAAATCACATATAAGGACTAATGCGATTTTTGTTTTGAATACATCAAACTGTTTGTAAGAACAGAATCTTTGCAAACAGCCAAAATAAGAAATAAAAATTACAAATAATTATTAAAATTGATTTTTATTATATCGATTAAAAATAATAATTAAAATTTGATTTTTTATTGAATAAGTTTTTAATAATAATTAAAACTGATTTTTATTTATTCAGTTTTTTAAAAAAGTTATTCAAAACTTGTTTGGATAAAAATCTTTAAAGACTTTTATTTTCGAATAAAAAAATAAAATTCTCAAATAACTATTATTTTTGAATTGAAAACTTATCTCTTTAAAAATCAAATTTAATTATTATTTTTGATGGATATAATCAAAATCAACTTTAAAAATTATTTGTAATTTTAATTTTTTTAATCAAAAATAATTATTAAGTATGATTTGTAAAGTATAAGTCTTTAAGTAATTAATCAAAGTATTTTTTTTTTGTATTCCTCATAACAGTTTCGGTCCCTGGTATAGAAAGCTGAGCAACAACAAAATGTTCCAATCTATGTGCTACAATTCCACACACTCTACAAATATGAGAAGTGAGCTGAAGGGGGGTAGGGGATAGGAAAGTCGTGTTGCAGGTCTACGAGTAAAATCCGTTCCAAGAAATGAAAAATTACACTGGGGAGTTAATTTTTGTTCGAAATTAGCTGCCAGCTATGGCAGAGCACTGAGATCTGCATGCAGATGGAGAGTTGCATGTGCAAATGGCAAATGGGAATGAAAATGGATGTAAAGTTGCGTAGGGGGGTTGAGGAAAAGAAAAGGGGACGATCAAGATGACGGCTACAAATGTGCGATTCAAATGAGAAGCAACAGCGTATTTAAAGTCGAATGGGGCAAATTCATGTGTCACACAACTTAAAGGCAATGCTAATGGCAATTAGACAAATGCAACAGCAACTAAAACAACAACTGAAACAACAACAACAACAACAATTGCCCATTTCACTGCACTTCAGGTCATTTCATTTTAGAATTATGACAAGTTTGTTGCAATGATCAAATGTCGGTCAACTTCAAAGTCAGCGCCGAGCACTTGACTTGACCACATGCAAATGAGTTGCCCACAGAGCTTATTAATAATTATGACAATGAATCGTACATTGTTATGGATACCCTGTAAGAAATATTTAGTAAGGTATATCACACAACTCTTGATGATATTTGACAGACTGGAAGATGATGTCTATAAAAAAAAAGAAAGTAAAAATGTAATGGAATCAGTATAAATTAAATATGCAATAATTCATACAAATTGGGAAACATGCTTTAACAATTTCTGAAAAAAACACTCCGACTTAACAAGGAAATTGATTATTTAACTATCCACTCAAATAAGGAACTTTACATATAGTATGTCACATGATTATTGATTGATATCCATGAGTGAGAAACGTTCTATTAAATAAATAAATAATAAAAAGATTTAATGAATTCATTTATATTTAATAAGCAATAATGAATTTTAGAAAAAAATATGATTTATATTTTTAACTGTTGATAATGCTAAAATTGGATAAATTCACAATTTTTATGTTTTTCTGTTTACAGGATATGTGCGAGTCAATCAGCCCTAAATTCTAATGTGTTCTCTATTGATGTTTTGTGTTTTGTTCTCAGGAATGTCAGAGCAGCCACAATGGCGACACTGACTATGTCACTAGCTGCAGTGCCGACTTTTCATAGTGCTGCCCACGATCGGAGCGAGAACTGAGAGCTGAGAACTTGGCCCACAGCTCCGACTTGGCCAACGATTGTCACACGACAATGTGCCACCATCGCCGTTTGCCACCGTTACAACAGCTTGTGGTTGTTGTTGTTGTTGTTGTTCATGTTGACTTTGTTGTTGTTGTCGTTGTCTTGACCGCTTTTGATCGTGACCACCATTGTGGTTGCCGCCTCGTAAACACGCCAAGTTTTCAGCTCACTTTGGCCAAGTTTATGCGATGTTGCATTTATAAAGTTTTCAGCGCTTATTTACGATCATTTTGGCGTCCCGTCTCCAAGCACGTACACGCCAAGTCTACACCTCCACCTCCATCTCCACCTCCACCTCCATCTCCGACTCTGTGTCTATCTCTATCTCCACCCCCGACTCGTTATCGATTGCAGATCTTTTGGGATCTAATGTTAAGCGAGTCGCTCGACCAAAACGATCCGATCCACAGACAACGGACAACAGACAGCGGTTCAAAGCGCAGCCAAGCGCTGCCCCACCTGTCACTACTAAAATAAGTAAGTAAGTAAGTATTTGGAAGGGTACTTGAATTCGATGCGCACTGGCTAACTGATTAAGTAAACGGATTAAGATTGAATAAGTTCGCTATTCGGAAAGATCTTTAAAAGTGGCAGTTGGTGATCAAAAGCAGGATCATTGAAAAGCTAATGAAACCAGTAGAAGAGTTTAAGATTACAAATGGATTAAGATTTAAGAAGACTGCCTTTAAAATGCTCTTTGAAGATTTTAAAAGATTAAAAGTTCACTATAAATGGATTAAGACTTAGCATTACGGCTTATAGAACGATTCTTGAACTAACTTTTCAAGATAATACCCAAACGCAAACAAAGCTAATGAAAACAGCAAAAATCTTAAAAAAAAATGTAAAACGGATCTTGAATGGATTACAATCTATTAAGTCAGCTTTTAAGAAGTATCTGTGAAGACTAACAGCTGATTATAATTGGATTAAGATTTAATAAGTATTCTTTTAAAAAGATCTTTGGGAGAGGATAAAAAGTGTGCGTGGATGATTTTCAATGCAAAAAAAAAAAACACATTTAAAAGAAAAAAAACTGAATTTGATCCTTGTTTGTTTTATATTTTACCATCTATAATTCTATTTTAGACTTTTTTGAAATCAGAGGTTAACTATTAGATCAGTTATAATCTAAATCTTTTTATTAAAATCAATAATTTTATGGACTTTGAAAATTAGAGAAAGTCGAATCACAATTGTTTTTTTTTTTTTTTTTTTTTTTTTAGCTTGCTTTGAAGTTTAAAGCTAGGTTAAAGCCAAAATGTTGAAGGTTTGCAGCCTTGATTCATAGTAAACATTCTTTAAACTATTACAAGCCAGGACAACGCCCTAATGTCTATTGTTGTTGATGTTGTTGTTGTTGTTGTTGTTGTTGTTGCTGCTGTTGCTGCCGTTCTTGTTGTTGTTGTCGTTGTTGTTGTGCAGCTGCCAGCGGCGACTGCTAAGCGGCTTAAATCCGCCCCTTTCCCCCTACTCGATCCCCTCCCCAATCGCCAGACCAGGGCGGTGGCCAGTCAAATTGGAGCCATACAGCTTAGCCTGGTCAAGAGCAACAGCAACAATTGACTTGGAGAGAGGGAGCGAAAGAGAAGGCAAGCTATAACTGGCTAATTAAAATGTACAGTTGCATTTGGTGGGCGGCATGGGCGCGGCTCAGTGCCAACTGAACAACTTAATTAATGCTATTTATCGATGCGGAATATCTATCTGCACTTGCCACTTGCCACTCGACTCTGAGACTCGCTCTCTCTTCTGAGCTGAACTTGATGCTGCTGTGCGGAAATGCTAATTAAAGTAAATAATAAAGAATAGAGGAGATATAGAGAGAGACGGAGAGGGAGAGCGGGAGAGGAGGGGAAGAGGGAAGGATGAGCAAAGGAGTTGCAAGTTGCAAGTTGCAAGTCGCCCAGCGGCAATGGCGGCGGCGTCTGTGATTAGTTGTGCTGAGCGTTGCAATTTGGATCGGTTACTTGCAACTCGTAAGTTGCAACTTGCAACTTGCCACATGCAGCTCACCTGCCGCGACATAGTCATCATTAGATGGCCTCTCAGTGGGCGTGTCCCTTGTGCCCCCAAGGCGATCGCAGCGATTATGCATCGATTTAATGAACGGCGTCGTGAACTTTGCAACATGCGCCCAGAAGCTGCCCCAACTTGTGTCTTGTGTCTTGTGCCTTGTGCCTTGTGCCTTGTGTGTTGTCTAGGCCATTAGCGGGGCACAAATTTGAATGGCGCCTTGGCGCCAAGCTGCGCTGCTGGCGCGTGCTTTTTTTTACCGACTTGGGCCAAGACTGGCGCCAGTCTTTGGCTTAATGCCGCCAAACGGAAATCGCCTGTCAATGGGCCAAGTTAAGAGATCTCAAAAAGCAATTGGAATTGTCGCCGGCACAGTTGGTTAACAGGAAGCAACATCGATCGATCGATCGAATTCCTTAAAAAAAACATTGTCTCAAGCTGTTTACATTTTAATTGGCTTGGCTGGGCACTTGCCACTTGCCACAAGCGTGTGAAAAAAGCCAATTGGTAAATCTACTAATTAAAATAATTGAGTTTTGGAGCCGCTCAGAAATTGCGCTTACAGCTTGCCAATCAAGTGCGCTGATGAACTTGCCACTTGCCACACTGCCCAGAAGAATCTGCCACGAGTCCAAGTCCAAGTCCAAGTTGCAGTTACTGTGACTACAGTGATTGCTAGCACATTTCGTGTGCCTGGCAACGAGCTGCAAGTGGCAGCTAAGCGCTGCTAAATGCCTGCCTGCAGCTTTGCAACAGTTCAACAGTTGCTGCCACCGCCACCGCCTGCTCCAGTTGCTGCCACTTGGACATTGTTATCATTATGCCAGATTATTATCAGTCTGCGGGTTTCGCGGGTCTCGCTTTGCTGCCTGGCATAATTAGTTTTTATTGCCGCGTCCAGCAAATACAACAAAAACTAAAACAAGAATCAAATTTTATCTGCGGCACGTTGAAGTCTTCGATACCCTTGTATTTAAAAAAATATTTTAAAAACCCATTGTCGTTGTTCCTGAAATCGTTTGTCAATCGGGGGTGCCACAGAAATCGCTTTCGCTTGAATTTTACTTAAATTGCATACAAATTCCAGTGAAATTCAAGCGAAAGCGATTTCTGTGGCACCCCAGTATATATTTTCTGGGGAATTTGCTCAAACTTAATTAAATTTTATAAGTTTTTAAATGTTTTATAGCGGCATAAAATGCACATTCTGGTTCTGTTCTGTTCTAGTTTAAATTTTTTACTTTTTAGCATTTAGTGATAAGCATTTATTCACTTTGAATTTAGACCAAGTGTTTGAAAATGATCGTCTTTCGCTTATTCGGACTTAAACTCATCAACTCGAAGTGATATCAATCCGCTGAATATAGCCGAAATGGTATTAGAGCAGGTCAAAGAAATTCAATTCCGACAAATCTTATTGAAGGTGAAATTCGGAACAGGCCTGAACATTTAATAATGTTGAAATTGTGAAAAATTACGATTTTAGAAAACTTTTTTAAGGATTTTTTAAATATACTGAAATATCTTAAGAAATATCTTGAATATGGATAGATTTTTCCTATTTTTTTAGAATCGATTAAAAACTTTAAATCGAATTTAAGAATAGGTTTGTGAAAATAACAATTTAAATATAAGAAGCTGCAAGTAAACAAAGTCAAAATTGTCTTTATTGACTCAGCTCTTTGTTTTGATCTGGAATATAAAATTTGTCATTTTGTTGGAATCGATCAATTAACCTTTCATGCGTTACATATTTCGTAACGAAATTACAATACCCTCTGCAAGGGTATTAACAGAAGATGCAGAAGAGAACTGAGCGCGTTGCACAAATTAGCCCTTGCAGGCAACAAGGAGGAGTTGCTGCTGCTGCTGCTACTTTGGTTGTTGCCACAGTTAGACCAACAGAACACAGTTAGGCCAACAGTTGCTGCTAATCCGCAGCAAGCACCTTGCTGAACAAGGAAGTAAAAACGGTCAACTCGCAACTCGATCACCTTCCGCCTCCTACTCCTGTAGCTTCTACTTCTCCTACTCCAACTCCTACTGCTGCTTCTTCCTATTCTCCTGCCCATTTAATACTTGGCAATTTAATATGAAATTGTTGGCCAACTTTGGCTGCTGCTGCTGCTTCTTCTGCTGCTGCTGGGTGCTGATAGCCTTGTCTAAGTGCTGCCATCAGTGGGCCACTCCATGTTGCCCTCGTGCCCACTGTCGATGATATTGTTGACGTTGCTGTGGCAATGCAACTGCAACTGCAACTTGCAACTGTTGCCGCTTCTACGACTACTACTATGGCTGCCTACTTTAGCTGCTAGATAATTTCAATCATTAATTTTGATTATGAACAAGCGTGGAGCCGCATGCCAGGCCAGGGGAGGCCACATCTCATCCCAAGTCCCAGTCCCAGTCCAGTACCACGCCAAGCACGAGCTTTGTGGGCTGGTGTCGCTGCTCTTCTACTCGGTGGTGCTTCTGCCTGCCAGCCTGCTGGACTCACAGTGGTTTTGGCAGAACAAAAAGCAAACAATCTTTCAAAATTCAAATCATGACTTTTATTTTTTCAAAACAATTTTATTTTGAAAAACCCCCAACAAAGTTACCCTAAAAAAATTTTACTAGACGGAAAATTTTGAATAGATATAAAGCGGTACTGAAATCTACACCAATACCATTACTGCAGTCTTCAATTTTTAAGTATTTATAACTATTACCTAAACTTTTTCATCTTTTGAGCTATTATAAATTTTGATTATGATATTATTTAACTCTTGATTTTACATTTATCGAATCTAATCTTTGTCGACTGTTCTTAGTTGAGAGTAAGTAAATAAATAGTGCTAAAAATTAACTAAATATCAACTAAGTAGTTGGAATAATATTAAAACAATATTAAAAATCTGAATTAATTGTTTTGTGCTTGGCATAATAAAATTCAACTCAAAGCAGACTAAACTCTTGCTTTTGTTAATTGCTAAAATATAATCCGAATTCTTTATAGCTATATAGTTTTTATATAGTTTTTTTTATTGGAATCCAAGATTCGTGCTCTCATCCCACTGTGCAGTGTCCCAAAATGAGTTCATAAGGAGGTTGCAGGCAGAAGGCAGCTGGAAAACTGTAGGCAATAGACGATATCGATGGCAACTGGGCATCGCCTGCTGCTCGTTTGCAAACGTGAACGACACGTTGTTGCAGCAACAGCCGAGGAAAATGTGTTGAAAGAGGAGCACGAGAGCGTGAGCAAGAGAGAGGGAGAGATAGGGAAAGAGAGAGAGAGAGAGAGAGGGCAGCTAGTTGGCCACTTGGTTAGTCCAAGCAGCCAAAGAGATGCTGATAAGTTGGCCGGTTTGCTGGCCACGTTGAACAGGTGCCACAGCCACAGCCACAGCCACAGTCACAGCCTCTGTCTATGCCCTCCCCCCCCACACACTCCGCCTCACTCCACACATTTATAGCCATGGCAATGACTTGCTACAAAATTCTGATACGATACCAACAACAATTGCAACACGCACTGACAACGTGTTGAGGGATGTTGCGATGACAAGGTGCGACAGGTGCTACTCTACCCCTCTCCCTCCCCTCTCACACTCTCTCTATTTCTGTTAGTTAAGCTGAAATCAAAGGTCGTTCTGTTTGCTTATCAGCAGTGAGCCACTTTCCCAGAGTGCGTTGATTGTTTTTGTTTACAAGCCACAGGCGGACCACGCAATTCGCTTAGTTGCCATTGATAAGGCTATCCCCCTCCCCCTCACCTGCAACCTTATCACATAATACCACAACGAACCTCAAATTTATTGATTACCCAATGTACGAGTATTTTTATATTTTTTCTTTATTTCTGGCTTCTATTTTTCTAAACGCCAAAAGCAGCAAATGATTGCGCCAAGATTTTCCATGGTGAAATCAACTGGAGAGAGGCAATAACAACAACAACAATAGCAACAACAACAACATATTGTTATCTGTTTTACGGTCTTGGCCATGGCCAAGTCTTTCCAGCCAAGTAGCGGTTTTCTGGGACGCGCCTCCGGCCTCAGTTGGCGTCCATTTGGTAAGATTTTGTCTGCTTTATTATAGAAATTTGTCGTAATTCACAGCGGCCACTTAAGATAAAACGAAGGTAGGCGCTTTGCTTCGACTTGCTGGGGGCGTGGCATATTGGACATGGACATCATAAAGTTGCTGAAAAGATGCTACTGAAGTAGCCGCTGTGCCGACATGAGACCCAAGATCAGTCCGAGTTTGAGTTTGAGTCTGAGTTGATGGCACATGGAAGGAATACTATCCCAGCAGGATTACTATCTCCACCTTTAACTCTTTCCATTTTCCTTATACATATTTTCCCTTTTCACAAATCATGCTGATGACGTTGCAAAAGTCTCCACAAAGTTGGCGTTGAGTAAAGCATAATGAATTTGCGTTTGGGGAATCAGCCAAGCCAGAACTAGAAATTAAAAGCAGTCGAAAAGGATTTCAACCCACACATAGATACACACACACACACACACAGACAGACAACAGTTTCCCAGGGGCTAGTGTGACACTAAAAGCAACACTGATTACCCAAAGGTAATGTCTATAAGGACGGGATTAAAGCGACTGTAATGAAAACAAAAATGTTGCATAAATTCAAACGAATTGCTCGGCGTTTGAATACTTTTAATGAGAAATAGACAAATATATAAAACATTAACATTATAACATATCATTATAATATTTTACATATATAATTCAGACTAATTAATAATACTTTGTATACAAAAAGATTTGGAGATATTAAGTAACTTATTGCAGCAATCGATAACAGAGCTGTCAATATTTTAAAAAATAAACTTATTGATCAACGTAAATTTGAAATAATCGTAAAAGAAATGTAAAGCGTATAGAAAAATTGTAATATATGAATTATAAATTTAATAAATGAATTTATAAAAAGAGTTCAATTTTTATGTTATTGAGAAAAAACAAATTAAAATAAACCAATACATAATTTGCTTAAAAATGTGTCTATTAATTTTGGAATTATCGATTAAAGCTAACCTTGGCAATAATAATTTCCATCAATGCTCTTTAATAACCCCATGTGACATTTGCTTGCAGGGTATTAGAACTAACAACGACAATGCGAAAGGAATAACGATGATGCTGACGGAGATGGAGACGGAGAGAACAAGAGACGAAGAGAAATGGCAGTAGACAAATAAAAATTCCACTCAAGTAGATGAAAATAGAACGGAAGTGGGTGGCGCTTGGGAGGTGATGGCAACGACGACGACGACAGAGAAAAAGGAAGCGAAAGCTGTGAAATGGGAACACGAGCATGAAAATGTAAAGTTGCCGGGCGGAATAATACGAGTGCAAGAAGAAGAAGAACAAGAGCAAGAAACAGAGGAAGAGGAAGCATAAAACTGGCAAAAAAAAAAAAACAGAATAAAGTGAAAAGAAGCAGGCAAATAAAGCGGCCAAATAGACGGCAAGACAGATAGACTGGGAGAAGTGAGACAGACAACAGACAAGAGACAAGCGACAAACCGACAGCTAACAGTTAGAAACGAGCTGAGAGGAGAGCAAGAGGAGCAAGAAGAGTAGGAGAAGGAAGAGGAAGAAGACAGCAGACGTTGACGCAGACGTGGATATATTGCCACAGTGCCAGACCCCAGAACAACCTAGACCCCCGTATCTCACTCCCCCCCTTTCCTAATATACCTCTAACCTACCAAAAAAAAAAAACACACAGTCCTGGCTGACTGACAGAGTGACAGACAGACAGACAGACAGTCGACTGTGAGACAGACAACGGGGCGTGTAATAGCAGTGTGATGGAAAGGGGGCGGGGAAGGAAGGGTAAGAGGATTGGGGGGGGGGGCATTGCAAGTCAGCTTCTTTCTAAGAATTTCAGCTTTGCTCTTCTTCGTTCGGTCGCTGCTTATAAAACCATAGAAAATGCCAATGATTGTGCGGAGACAGCGGCACGGAGGAGGAATGGGTGCCAAAGTGGAAACAAAGGGAGAAAAGTTTCAAGGGGGTAGAAGGGGGAAGGGGGTGGGGCATGGAGCATGGAATTTGAAAAGAGCCGAAGCCGCATGAAAAACTTTTTGCGCTTTTCGGTTTCAAGTTGCACAGAGAGACAGACACAGAGACTTTTGGGATAGTGATAGGGAAGGGGGGCAGCAGGAGGAGGTGGGGAGGATCACGCAATGTACACAACTTTTTCACGAAGAGGAGGTGGAGGGTCAGGAGGACTAAAACTTTAATAGAGCAAAGGCAAAAGCAAAAGGAAAAGGAAAAGCGTAAAAGCAAAATGCCAAATGCGGCTCACAGCGGGATACCCTAAAGAGATTTTGCCTTTACTTTTGTTAGAATTGTTGTTGTGACATTGCCATGAAAAGCAATTAGAGCTGACGACTGTCGAGGGTCCTTCCTAATACAAATACACACACATACATATAAATTTATACATATGCCAAGTTTATATTTCGGATGCAGCACAAAAGACTAGTTGCCCCATCAAACTCTTCGCAATGGGCGTAAAGTTTTGAATTGTGTACTACAAAAAAAAATAAAATAAAAAGAAAAGAGTTAGGAAAAGTTTTCTAATTAATATCATTTCCGTTTTAAAGTTACAAAAGTCTTCTCATTAACGATAGGCAGCATTAGCGTGTTTATTCTCCGGCTAAACTTTCGATTACTTTTATGTTGTCAGCGAAAACTTCTATGAGTTCTGAAACATTATTTAGTTAATGTAACTTTTAACTCGTAGATCATAGGAAAGGGCTTATTTATATAACTGCCGTTTCATGTTAAACACATTCGATAGTTTTTATGTTTATCGACAAATTTAAGTATTGAATACTTTATTGATAGTTCCCAAATTGGAAGAAAATTAGAAAATAAGATGCTAATAATATTTAATATTGATTTTAAATATAATATAAATTGTTTAAATTATCTGCAAGCCCTAAAGATCAAACATAATATCAGATATCGATAGCATTTCGATGAATACAAAGTAAAATTTACGAAAACATTTAGTTTTCTTGTATTTTTCTTTCTTATCCACATTTAATATGATTCCAACCGATGAATATCATTTAAATATAAGAAAAAACCTCTACTGACATTTATCTCATTTATGAAGTAAATCATAACTCTTAAATAAACTCGAAAAAATCTTTTGTGGAAGGTAGAAAGCATGTCCTTCCATCATTAAATTAAACATTAAGACTAATGTCCGACAGATGATGGCAACTGATGTCCGTCATAAAAAGCAGTACCCAGTAGCGAGTAACCAGTAACCAGTACCCAGTAACGAGTCGCCAGTAAGCAACTCAGCGAACTGTGCAAATCGCAAGCAATGCCAGAAGCAGGACGAAGTCTATTTGGCGAAATTACTTTCATTGCACGGCATTTTCAAGTGGGTGTAACTATGTGTGTGAGTGTATGTATGTTTGTAGAGAAGGGCTTATGGCACCTATAGGGACAGATGGAGCGAGAGAGAGAGCGAGCGAGAGAGAGAGAGAGGGAAAGAGAACTACAGCGATGGCAAACTAAAGAGTCCTTGAGCGTCTGATTTTGTGTATAGACGCGGACGCTATTTGTTTTGTCGAGTGCCGTGCTCACTCTACGTGTGTGTGTGTTGAGAGTGTTGCAGCACAGGGCGTGGCAAGCGGACAGTGTGCACGTGTGTGTAAGCAAAAATAAATTACGCAAAACGGAAACAAGACGAGGGGCCTCCAACAACGGAGAAAAAAAATGAAAAAGATGAGGGGAAAATGTGGTACATTTTTCTGTCTGCTTTTCACTCTTAGCCTCTTTCTCTTTCATTTACTGTTTTTCCTTCTCTCTCTGCTTTAAGTATAAACAAAAGCGCAAAAAGTAAAAACGTCATGAATGTTGCATGCCACAAAAGCGAGAAAAAACCCCAAGCGAAAATGAAGTAGGCATCATCACAATGCAGGGATATGAGGCTGCAAGGATATGAGGCTGCAAGGATATGAGACTGCAAATGCAGTCCGCCTGCTGCCTAATGAGCAGAATAGACCAGTGTGCCGGTAGATGAATCCTTCTCCCCTCTGTTGGGATGATTAATGCAGTCATATGTCGAGCGACAACAACTGAAGTGGAAAGTCGAGGAAAAATGCGAGGGAAATGGAGGTGGAAGGATAAAGCCAAGTCCGATTTCAAGTCAACTTCAGATGGCTGCTTTCATTTCCATGTCATTGTCATAACAAACAGCAACAACAGCAACAACAACAATAGCAACAACTCAAAATGAGAGTTGACTTTGTGGGGGCAAGCAGAGGCAGCGACAGAGGCAGAGGCAGCGACAGAGGCAGCAACAACTGATGAGCAGAGACAACAGTCACATTCATTATTAGCCATTGCCAGCTTAGGTTGTTGTTGTCATTGTTGTTGTTGTTGCCATGGAAATGTGCTCTCCTGGTGTCAGTTACTATGCCCATTTCTTCATCTTCTTCCTTCACTTCTTTCTATTGTAAGCGAAGCGAAATGAAATGTGAAAAACGTGCTTAGACCTTTGGCTGTGACATTTTCCCTTTTCATCTCCCTCCCCCAGCACTTCTTTGCTGAAACAGTTACTTCCTTTTTATTCCCATGCCTTGCATCATCAACTTTTTGAATACCCTTTAAGCTGCCTACAGAAGGTAAGGGTTGCTCAATATTCAAGTTTGTTTGTATTATTTGAGTTACGAATTCAATTTGGTTATTTTCTGGGAAAATGCTACTTCGAGTTTTATTTCTTTAAAATAAACAAGCATGTCAATTTATAACAGTTATGCAGGGTAAAATATAGAGAACATTTCATTCAGTTAGATATAAGGAATACTTTAAACATTTCTAAAAAATGCAATGTTCAATGTTATTTATGCTTATAAAAGCAAATGATGTGATATTTAGATCAGGGACCGTAATCATTATGAGTTATATTATAAAAATTACATAGTAATGATTATTGAAAGATTTTTAAAGCCCAATTTACACGATCGGTTTCCGACCGACACTTTACGTTAATAAATCGTCGGTCTCGTGTGAACACGCAAAATTTTAAAGCGTCGGTTTGTCATCGAAGCAAACTTTACATGTGAGAATGACAGTTTTTGGTATTTTTGGTATTTTTTGGTGCTTGTTGAATGGCAACATTTTCCATCGGTCAAAAAGTGTCGGTCGGAAACCGATCGTGTAAATTGGGCTTAAGGATTTTCTTCAATGATAATGATTAAATTTGAGCGAAAAAAATAAAACTCACAAGTAATCATTATTTGTGGTTTTTATTTTTTCGTTCAAAATAAAACTCACTTTAAACTCTTTTAATGGGATATGCAAAAATACTTTTTGAAAATCCTACACAAAAGCCATGAATTTAAAGTAAGTTTTATTTTGAGCGAAAAAAAATAGAATTTCGATTAAACTTAATCATTATCATTTTTTTTGTATATGTATTCTAGTCATTGATTTTCTGATGTGAAAAATATTCAATAATCATTATTTGCGGTCCCTGATTTAGATAGATTTGACAAACAAATAAAGTTTAAAATTCATTAGGAAATTTAACAACTGTAGACACAAAATGAACTGATTATTAAATCAAAATAAGGTTTAATCTCAGTTAAACTATTGAATAAACATGCTCCCAATCAAGTATGTGGTAACTTATAGGCGATAAGTGTTGAAATGCCACTTTTGCGGTTTTTCTAAAGTAACTTCACAATTCGTAGGCAGTGTCAGCTATATGTAGGTGTGGGGGTATTAGGATAAGGAGAAGGATAAGGAGAAGGAGAAGGAAATGGGCGCTGTTTCTGACGCGGCGGTGGATTAGCTAAAAGTTGCAGTTGTTTTTGTTGCTGTTCACGTTGTCAACTATGCGCAGGATTTGCGTATAAGTAGTTGCCAGCATGACTGTGAGTTTCTGACTGTGTGTGTGTGTCTGACTTAGTCGACAACTTAAAGCAGCTGTCAGAAATGTTGCGCATACGCCACGTTGAACATGCAATAAATATTTGTCTGCGTTTGTCTGCCATTTGAAGTAACTGAGAACGCGACACGCACACAAACAACCCACACGCACACCCACACACACAAACATTTCAGTAAACAGGCGCTGCCTAAATTGACCTTGAAGCACACGCGACGTATACGTAATGCGAGTGATTTGAGCTCTGTGCGAGCAATCAGACACTGCGTCAGTCACTCAGTTGGTCTGTCTAACTGTCAGTCTGTCAGTCAGTCAGTCAGCAAATCTGGCTGGCTTTAAAGCTTACAACTGAAACAACAACAAAATTGTGCGTCAGCTTTAAAGCCAAAAATAAAAAAACATAAAGCGAAATGCCAGACAATTATAAACAAAATGGAAAGCATGCGTAAGTAGCAGCAGGAAGAGAAGAAAAGAGAGGGAGATACAGAGAGAACGAGAGAGTAATCAATAAATTATACACACACAGACATACACAAAATATACAGCCAAACAAAATGGCAACCACGTGCTGGAATTTGTTGTAGCCGAGCCTGCGGGAAGGACACAAAGAGGCGACTTCAAATAGGCAAACAAATTTCATTTTGCCACGTGCAAAGCGCAGAGCAAACACAGAGAGACAGACAGACAGAGAGAGAGAGAGAGAGGGAAGTGGGAGAGAAACAGAGAGGAAGTTGAAGTCAGTGGGGGGAGAGAAACACGCAGCAGACACGTTTCAAACTTATGTAACACGTGCGTGGCGATGCCAACCCAAAAGCCAAAGGAGACACAAGAGACAGAGAGAGAGAGAGAGAGAGAGAGAGAAAGGAAATGGAGACAGAGACAGCGCCAGCAATGGGGAATGGAGAATGGGAAAGGAGAAAACAGGACACAACGTCGAAGGCTCATTGAATATGCAAATTGTGCCGAAATAATCCACCAGGGGTGACACTTGCGAAACTTAACTGAGCACAGAGCGGAGAGACGGTAACGGGAGGGCGGGCAGGAGGTACAGGTGTCTACGTGTATATGCCACAAGACAGACAGCGCACAGTGGCATGCAAGCAAGCGAAAAAAGCAAAGAAATTTTTAAATTTGCTTCAAAATCATCAACCGATACAAAAATTCTGGTAAGAAAATGTTAAAAAAAATTCAAACTTGTGTTTAAACTGAATATTTTTAATTGTGTTGCAAATCGACATGAAAATTTAAATATAAGAAATATAAAAATCGAAAAAAGATTTAGATAAAATATTTGATTAATTTACACTTATTTAAAATGTGCTTGGTTTTGTATTTTCCAAGTTGAGAAATTTTTCATTTAAAAATTTACTATTAAGAATTTTCATATGTATAATTAATACAACATTGAGATCCGTTTGAACTGAGAGATATTCGGGGGTGCCACAGAAATCGCTTCGCTAAAAGTTTCACTTAAATTTCATACAAATTCAAGTGAAATTCAAGCGAAAGCGATTTCTGTGGCACCCCTGATTATTTATGTTGAAATTTATTTCTAAGCATTATAACTCAAATAATAATCTGATAATTGTTATTCAGTTGATTAATTAAAATAATAATATTATTGGCATTTATTCAAAGTTAGTTAAAATATATTAATTTTTATCGACTTTTAAATAGACCCAAAACTGGTCCAATATATGAATATTTATTGCTTCCTTGACAATCGCTTGCGAACCAGTGTGCAGCGTCTTAACGGGGAAGCTGTCTGTCTGTCAGACAGACAGACAAATGTCAGAGAGTCAAGGCAAAACGACGGCGTCGCTGATGATTAGTGCTTTGGCGCAGCTTGTTGACTGCAGAGGGGAAGGATGTGAGCGTAGGCAGAGGAGGGACAGAGAGGAGCACAGCGGAAGCGACGGCTGTCAAGTCAAGAGGAATAACACAAGACAGTCTCAAATCTAAAGCCGGAGATGGAGACAGAGACAGACGACAGACAACGCACACAAGAGAATGACGCAAACCCAAAAGTGGCGCCGCCAAAGTGGGTTACAGTAGTGGTTGTGGGCTGAAGTGGGGCAAGGTGGTGCAGTGTGTGTTTCGGTGTTGGCGACAACAACGACAGCGAACCCAAAAAGCGAAAGGGATACACATTAATGTTGGAGGCATAATCAACAAAACCCGCAAACGCAATTGCCTACAGCACTTGTATGTGTGTGTGTGTGTATGGTGTGTGTGTGTGTATGGTGTGTGTGTGTGTATGGAAGTTGTGTGAGTTTGTGGTTAGTTCACGAGCTAACTGTGCCACACTCTCCTCCCTCCCGCCTTCCACTCTCTGCACTCGACGCGTGCGAAAGTTAAGCCAAACTTTTGACACTTGCCCACGTCGACATCGTAATTTTTGGGTTATTTTTACTTACGTAGCACCCGCAGGACATGGCGGCTGCTGACGTGACAGAAATCCCCAACCCCAACCCCAACTCCAAACCGAAGCCAATGGAAAAACACTTCAAGACAGCTTCTAAACAGGCCACAGAAGCCAAACTTTGTGATATATAAGTGTGGAGTAAGACAACGCCCATAAGTAGGCTACAATTTGGTTTAGATCAAGAGATATACGCTAGAAGTGTGTTCCATTAAATTTAGACTACATATTCTATCAGTGTATGTTTATAAATAGTATTTGGAATACATTATAAATTAACTAAATATTATCCGTATTCATTAGTATTCCACACAAATCAAATATCAATAAATTACGCGATTATTTAAATAATCAAATAAAACTCTAACCTACGAATATATATAAATTTTATATTATAAAAACATTGAATATTCCTTTATTTCCTATTAAATAAATGAATTTTCTAAAACCAGTCAAATAGACATTGATTAACTTAACGCATATATCTTCGTATAGGACTTGGAAGTTGATTAGGTGAAGAACAGAACTTTTATCCAACTACATAGATAAATGTGATTGATTTCCTAGCTCTTACTAACGAAATATAGCTATTTATATCCAAGTTCAGCTATTTAGTTTTCTTCTAAATATGTTATTACTAACTTATTTAATTATTTTCTGAAGTCTAAGCAAATAATAAAATATACTCAACAAATATTACGCATACGACCTGTTAACTAGCCAAGTAAATTGTCATTGCTCATACGACCTGTTGGCCATTAGAATTCCTGAGTTCATTAGCTGTCACTTTGCAGCATTGGCTTAGTATTATGACCATACACACAAACTTGTGGTTATACAAATGTGTCGAGTTAGTTAACAATGTTGACTCTTCATTTCAAAGTTAACTGTAAATTGTAGTAAATTTACTAAATTTACCGTTACCGTCGCTTGAATGCGACCATAACAGAAAACTTTACACATTTTTCAATATTTATTAAATTCCAGCATGAAAAAATTCAAGTAACAAAGCAGTCACATAATTGTGTGCGGGTGTGTGTGTGCGGGTGTGTGTGCGGGCGTGTGAGTTTGTGTGTGTACACAGCCCGGGGGAACAAGAGGCAGAGCTTAGTCCACATAGCAACGTAAAAATATGAAACGCACATGGCACATAAATTCCCAGCTTAGACGACGACATCGTCGTCCTCCTCTTTCTCCGCTTTCTCCTCCTCGTTGTCGTCGACGTGCCAAAAAGGAAGCAAAAGCTGCAACACAAAACCAGTCAGAGGAAAATTTCAGTTTGCGAAGGGGAAGAGAGGCATGTGGCAAGAATAAAAACCAAAGCAGACAAAAGCAACAACAAAAAAGTGCTGGACAAAAACGAGCGCACGAGCCAAACACCAACACGGCTGAAACGATCAGAGCAAGACTATGAAAAGAGACAGAGAAAGAGAGAGCGAGAGAGGCAGAGCGATGTAGAGAGGGAGTCAGGCAGCTTGGGACACAATGCGGGCCACGTTGTGCGAGCAAAAACTTCTGCCCCGACTGGCAACTTTATGCGCCAAAAAACAACAACAATACAAAACGAAACGAAACGAAACGAGAAAAAAAGGGAAAAAGGGAAAAACCCAGCAAACAATTCACGAACCAAAAATGCACACGGCCAAAGCAGACGGCTGTCGGCTGTCTGCTGTTTTCCCCTCCCATTCCCTACCCTTCCCGCTTCCGCTCCCGCCCAGCTCAACTCGACAATAAAACGAAATGAATGGAAAAAGTCCTATATACACACACACAGTAAATACATAAACCTATATATAAACTCTTATATACACAGCTTATGTACAAATATAGAGTGTGTGTATATAAAGAGGAAAATAACATTTTTGGGTATAGTATATAGAAGTAGGAAAAAAATAAAAATAAAAGCAAGCGCGCCATCTGGCGGCAGCAAGCAGCACTAGACAGCTGTGTGAGTGAAGCAGAGTGGAAGAGATAGAGAGAGAGAGAGAGAAAGAGAGAGAGTAAGAGAGAGTGCGCGCGCAAATGTTGGCAAAATTATAAAAATAAAAATAAAAGAAAATAAAAATGCCATAAAAACTGGTTCATGTCTAACCAAATTGCTGAGCGACGGCGGGTGCAAAAGAAGAGAGGAAGGAGTGGAGAGTAAGAGAGAAAGAGAGAGAGAGGGGGGGGGGGGGGGTAGAGGCAGTTCCACCCAGTTGAGGATTGTTAGTTGTTGCGGGGCTTTTGGGTTTATCGCTTGGGCTGTGGCTGTGGCTGATGTTGTTGTTGTTGTCCTTGTTGCTGCTGCTGCTGCTGTTCACTGTCTGCCATTTTGTTGACTGTATGTGTGTGTTAGTGCTGGTGTGTCTGTGAGTTAACGATGAGCACAGCCAGCCAAAAGCAGTAAAAACGTTTGTCGTTCTGTCGTTTACGCCAGCGACCTAAAAATCAGTTAGTCGTGTCGGGTTCTATGTGTGTGTGTGTGTGTGTGTGTGTCTGGGCTGCAAAAAGGAGTGTCTGCTCTAGAGACGAGACAACAACAGCAACAACAACTTTAGCGGCAACAGCAGCTGCGCTAAAAACTGTAGCACACATTTTAGGGCAAATCACATGCATATATAGATTTATATGTATGTATGTGTATATATCCAGCATGTCTATATAAAGTATATGTGTGTGTGTGTAAGTGTGCTTTTGGCATGTTGTGCTGCTGCTGCTGTTGTTGTTATGTGCCTTTTAATGGCCGGCAGACAGACTCAGCCACGAAGCATTAGACAGACAGACCAGAGACAGAAAATTCCACAATGGGAACTTTAATCATAATTTCTGTAATAAATTATTGTTTTTTTTTGGAAGTTATTTAAAGACATTTGCAAATTCTTACATATTCTTACATATATCATTGTCTGATCTTAACTGTTTATATTCAAAATATATTTTGATTTGGCTTGGATATCTTAAAAAATCATAGCCATTTTCATACATTTTTAAAATTAAAAATATATTATATAATAGAATAAAGAAAAGATCAAAACCAAAACTACCATTTTCAATTGATTTTATAAGTGCAAAACAAATTCTGATTCAATTTCAATTTCTTAATTGATATCAAAATAAAAGAGAACAAAGTTTCCATAGTGCAGGCCAGAGACAGTCGTTAAATAACAACGAGAACAACAAATGCTTGAATGGCGGATTCCAAAAACTGAACGCAGCATCCATTACCTGGCACAGTTCTATAGCCAAAAGACGTTTAAAGGCAACGCCTTAAAGCCGCATAACAAACTTTACTTCGCCTTGTTTCTCTTCGTTGGCAACAATAAAAAAAAGCATTGCCTACTTATGAGCGCACAAGATGCAAGATGAAACTGCTGAAAGTGCTCTCAGAAAAATGTATATGTATGTGTATGGGTTGGTGTGGGTGTGTGTGTGTGTGTGTGTGGAGCACCATTATATAGGTTATGTAAGTGGCATGTGGCATGTGGCAAGTTGGGCTCTAAAAGTGGAGCAACTAGAGCAGCAGCAGTGCAAGTGCAACCTACGACAATGCAGCTCGCATTCGGGCTGTTAATTGGGCGTGGATGTGACCGCAGCATGGGGCATGAACATGGCAGACATGCTGGCGGCCAATCAGCCTACCCTCCACCCCTGCCTCTCCCCTCAATGATGATGATGATGATGATGATTGTTGGTGTGCTGTCGTCTGATCGATGGCGTTGTGGTCACGCGAATGGCAACCACAGCGACATCAACTGTGGGGCGACCTACATTCAATTTGCTGCTGACCGCAAAACGCGTCTGACAGATGACGATTAACATTCATGTGATGATAATGATGATGATGATGATGATGATGACGTTTCAGCTGCGTTGCATTTACGAGTACAGTATAATGCCGGACAACGGCAATGGCAACGGCATGGATGACAACGTACCCCAAGTGAGCGTCAAAAACGGAAATATGATTTGACAGCAGACAACAACAACAACAACAACAACAACAACTGAAACAACATGAACTGTTGCAACATCACATTACATATGGGGTAGATTCACTTGTGCGCCTGATTGTTAGGGGCAGTGTCAGTGGGTCAGGTGGGTCGATGTCGATGTCGTTCTCATTCACATTCTCATTCACATTGTTGTTGTCGTCAACCGGGTGCATGGAAAATTGTCGTGGGTGTTTTCTTTGGTTCCCTATCTAAAATATTGCTCGGCACTTTTGCCATTGCAGACTTCACCAGCTGGCATTCAGAGTAAAAGCAAGGCAAATAGAAACTTTTAGCTGAATTATCTTTTAAAGTTTTGTGACAACATTTCACTCGCTATATGCTTTACAAAATAGCAAGCAAAATTAAAGTTGCTCAAGCTATTGACTGGATCAAGTAATAGTCTCTAAATATAACTAATTTCATAGATATGAATCGGAAATATTTTTTTTTTGTATGTGCATCATAAGAAAAATACCTTAAATTTGCAGCTTTTCATGAAATGGAGTTGTTTTTTTATTTATTCAGAAAATATAAATATATAATGCTTTTAAAAAGTTATGTGATTCCCATTTTAAGAATTCTTTTTATTGAAATAAATTTCTTATTAGTTTCTTCTTAAAGTCAGAAAACTTTTGGAATTTGAGAAATTGGAAAATGCTTTATTAAAATTCCCGAACATTTGCTATATCATGTTTTGTCTTTTTTATCTAAATTGGTAGCATTCTTGCTAATTGCCCAGACGTGCTTGTAGATATTTGCCAATGATAAATATATTTGCATACATTTCTTAAATTAATTCCAGTTTAAAAATATTTATGTACATAAATAACATTGCGTATACGCAATGTTCTAAAATGTTGTGCTGTGTTGTTCATAATGAAATATGACAATTAAAGATGAGAATGTGAAATTGTAGCACATCTTAAGAGTTGAGGAATGCATTCTTTGATCTTCAGACACATTTGGGAACCACAAAAGTTGTCAAGACTTTCGTCAATTCAACGTCTGTCAACGCCTTCAAACAGCTGCTGTGCAACTGTGCAACCATCTTCATGTGGTTGCTGTGTGTCTTACATGTGTGTGTGTGTGTCAGTGTGTGTGTCAGTGTGTGTGTGTGTTTGTGCCAAATGTATTTGCTTTGGTTCTCTTAATGCAAAAGCGACACAACTCAGATTCTCGACCGTACAAAGTTGTTAGTTACAATTTTGGTTTCTGTAGCATACTAAACCACCCAGCACCACATTGCACCACCCGCATGACCTGATTCAGCACTTCTTTTGCATTTCGGAGGAGGCAAGGGGAGAGAGGGTAAAGGAGGCGTGGCAGACCATGCTGAAGGTCGTTGCTTGTAATGAGAAACCAGCAGCCTGAAACCAACTGTCGGGCCCTAGAGTCCTAGTCCTCACTTTGTACCACTTTGTTCAACCACACACACACACACACACACATGCACACCGACAAACAACCACATACCGCTCTTATACATCCGAGTACAAGTATTCGAGGCTCTTTGTTGCCGCTGGCTAAATGGAGACCCAAGCACCACATTTTTGACGAGCACCACATAATGGAGAGCAATGCGAATACAAATACAAATGCATGTGTGTGTGTGTGTGTGTGTGTCGAGTGCTCGACTATTTACAATGGAAATGCAGTTGCTTTTGTTGCCACATCAACCCCCCCTTCCCCCACAGCTGCACTCCTTGGCCCCCCAGTCCCGTTTAATCTTTATCATCGATGACACAATGATTGCCAGCAGTCACTTTCTCTCTTTTTCTTTTTATTTCATGTGTACTCTTTTCAAAATGGCTGCCTCGTCTCCTCTTTTAAATCTCCTTCTTCAATGTTGTTTTTTTGCAACTTTATTTGCAACCCACGCGCTGTTCATGGCTCGCTGGACACGTAATTCAAGCGGAACGCGTCGCTAGCAACCATAAAAGCCAAGTGCATAGCACCAAAAAGAAGTAGAGAAAAACAGCAAAAGAATAGAGAAAATGAGAGCAAAATGAAAAAAAACAGCAACGAAAAATAAAAATGCTCTCAAATGGCGTCCGAACAGGAACAACAACATGGGCGAAAATGGCGGTTCTACATTTTTTTGTATTATTATTACTATTATTATTATTCTACCCTGGCAGAGGGTGTTTTAAATATGTGCTGATTTGTGTAACTTATACATGGGCATTTCCAGAAAAAGGTCCACCTCGCCCAAAAACATAAAACTGATCAAAAACTCACATCTTGTGAAATTTTGTTCCAAAAATGAATTCAAGTTATTTATTTAAGCAATATACGCTAGAAGAAATTCAATAGGATGAACTTATATTGGAATAAATTCACTTTTGTATATTGTTGCCCATTTTCTTAAAAATTTACTTCCAAAATGGATCGTTTGTATTTTAACGATTACACTTAGTAGGACAGTAAGATTGTAACATGAACCATTTTAATTCTTAGAAATATATTGAAAGTTTAATTTAAAACAAGTTTTACAAGTTGTTTTCGATGTATCGAAAACATTTTATAAACAAATTCTTGGCACAAACTAGGTGGAAATCTTGTCACGTTCGCGATGTCGCGTTACAAATTACAAATAAAACTTGTAAAATAAATAAAATGATAGTAACTTATCAAAATTATTTCTAAAATCGAAAACTATATTATTTTATTATATTTTGAGAGTATTTTCACTAAGCAAACAATACATAGAGGCGTCAAACAAGCAATTTTGTGGTATCATATTTTTTGTATAGCGTGCAACCCCAGAGCGTTCGGCAAAAGCCGAACGCATTTTTGCCCAGAGCGCAAAGCGCTGCTGAGAGAGAGCGCACACAAGCGACGGCATTCTCGATCACCCGTAGCAACATACCCTGTTTTAAATGCAAACACTTTTCTCATTATCTTTGCTTTGTATTTTTTATTAATTATTATTTGGAGTATTTATTAATTAAAAGTCATATTTTTGTGGCATAAAATTATTAAATAATGAAAAAGGCAAAGAAAATAAGAAAAAAAGGGTTTGTATTTAAAACAGGGTATGTTCCATTGGGTGATCGAGCCCGCATGTTTACATTTCACGCACACTAAGAAGCGTGCGCATGTACACACACAGAAACGAATATGAGCGAGAGAGCGACACAGAGCGTGCTCATCGTTCTGGTGCCTATCCAAGACTGAACATTTTTCATGTGCGCTCTCTCTCAGCTGCGCCTTGCGATCTGGGGTCTTACTGAAAAAAGCGTTCGGCTTTTGCCGAACGCTCTGGGGTTGCACGCTATACAAAAAATATGATACCACAAAAATGCTTGTTTGACGCCTCTATGTATTGTTTGCTTAGTGGTATTTTCTTCCAAATCACTCGCCACATTTCGTAGACTTTCGCATTTGTCAAGATAAAGTCAAACATGACTTCCATTTTTCGTAGCGTTCGCGATGCATTGTTTTCTATAAATAATTCAAAAACGACAAGTCTTCAAAGATTGTCTTTTATCATAAAAATAGTGTTGATAAAATGCATTAAACACGTGAGAAAACAGTTTTGAAAATGTCACCATTTACCACTTTATTTTCTCATTTTAAGACGTACAAATGTCGCGTTCTCGATCCTGGAAATACCCATATGTATATTCGTTTTCAGTGTGTCGATAAATTCCTTTGATTCTAAATTGATCACTATACCACAGGAAATATGAATTGAAAAATATGTTTTTTAAAAAGGTCATTTGCTCATTACTTTTACAGTCTGATAAAATTTGTCAAATTTGTACTTTGTAATCTCGAATCTTTAAAAAGTTATCAAAAATGATTGTAAAAAAGAGTTGGAGCAACATATCGCATGAATTTGAGTATATAAAGCACACCTGGACAATCGAAGACTTTCACACCTTGTTTATCATGGATGCTTATATAGGCTTAAAATCTCCCAAGTTTCCCAACGACGAGAGTGATCTGCAGTTTGGTTTGGAACTACTTGTACCATATTCAAGCTTAAATATTCGTTTGTCTAGCTTCGGAAAGAGCTTAAAACATAAGTGCCATCTAAGGTTTTGGTTGGCCGGAGTTCAACACAAGATTTTAACTTTCACAGCCCGAAATGGTTTGACAGTAACGTTGACTTCCCTTGACCATTACAGCAAAAACCCAAATAACATTTTGATCGATGGCAAACTAGTGATAGCATGTCAGATCATTGTGATTAAAAATAAATCCGAAGAACAGCGCAGCTTACAAATATTTCCGAGAGCTAAATTAACTGAAGATCTGGGCGGTTTACTTGAAACTAAGGAATTCGCTGATGTGACGATCGTTACAAGCGATGACCATAAGATATCGGCGCATAAGAACATATTATCAGCCCGCAGCAAAGTCTTCGCGGCTATGTTCAAACATCCAATGTTGGAAAATACCGAAAATCGTATTGAAATTGTCGATTTCTCTAACGATGTTGTCATGGAACTTCTTCGATTCATGTACACCGGGGAAGCCCCCAAATTAAAAGAGATGACTGTGGATCTGATGATTGCTGCTGATCGGTATGAGCTCCACCTGCTGAAGACGATGTGTATTGACACCATACGCGAGGATATATCCATAGAAACTGCACCCATTCTGCTAAAGACGGCCGATCTATACAATATAGAGGATCTGAAATCCGAGGCAATTGTATTTATCAAAGCTAATATTTGCAAAATAAAGGAGACGGACAACTGGAAGCAATTGATCAAAACGGACAGAAAGCTGTTAACCGCAACTTTTATAAAAGAAAAACTCCAAGAATTTAATCTGATTGAGATTGAGTAATGAAATTTGAATAAACATACAAATGTATGCTGCACATATAATGCATTGTACGACAACATTATTGTTATAAAGGCACAATCACCAATATTAAAATAAAATTATAAGAACTTTTGTATGAATTTCCTTGATTAATCCGAAAGTTAAGAAAAAACTGAAATTTTGATAATCTGTTTTAAATAAGTTGAAAAACATTACTCATTTTAAGGCTTTTTTAATAGTTTAAACATAATTATAATTTTATCTTAAACGAATTACACACTAAGAACAGGAATGCGTACTTGAGGATCCCAAAATCATCCCAAAATCAATTAAAATCGTTCTGATTTCAGTGATACATCCAACCAATCTCAAGTGCTCTGAAAGTGTATCAAATTATCGGTTTGCCGATGATAAACTTTATTTCTGTCCTGGTTTTTTTTGTTCCCCGTTGTTAATGTTGTTGTTGTCCTTTCGTCCCGCCATGTCATAAAAACATGCCTCATCCACAGACACCAACCCCGACCCCGACCCCGACCCCGCCCCTCGTCTCACAACTGCTGCTGTCACATCCACAATTTGGTAGCTGCGTCGCGTCTGAGTTTTCATTTATTTTCGCCGTCTTTTTCGTCTCTGTTGCGTCTCTGGCTTTGGCCGACATAATTTGCTAACTGAAATGGAAAACATTTTCCGACAGGCGCTCCCGGGCGACGGTGCTGGCCAGGACGCGGCAGACACGCGCACCAATACACACACACACAAACACACACACTTATGTACACGCAGATATGAAAAAAAAGAAACTCACACAGACAGACAGACAGGCAACAGCAACAACAGCAAACAGGCTGGGCACAGACAGGAAAAAGGATGTCGACGACAAAGTTGTACATGTATTGTATCTGTTTCTGTATCTGCATCTGTGTGTGTGTGTGTGATTGTATGTGTGTGTCTCCTTTAGCTGTTGCTGGGTCAGCCCATTGTCCATTGTGCCCGACAGTTTCGTTCCTTATCGATATTGTCGTGGACCTGCCCAAGTCACAGTCACAGTTATGAACTCATCATCCCTTTTGTCCTTTCACTCGCTTGTTCATTCTCTTGTGTGTTTGTTTGTTTGTCTGTGTGTGTGTCTGTGTGTGTGTCTGTGTGTGTGTCTGTGTGTGTGTCTGTGTGTGTGTGTCTGTTTGTTAGTTTGATTCCTTTTATTAAAAGCAAATGCGTGTTGTTGTTATTGCTGCTGCTGTCTGTCCTTCACAACATGTCATAAAAGCAAACGTTGGCAGCAACAACACAAACATATATGTATTAAAGTTGCACACATAAACGAAACTTGAATGCTCTCTTCAGATATTTTTAGTAACTTTTAATTAGCCAATCTGTTATCAAAAGTTTTCAATTACTGCTTTATTGTACGTTTTTTTTAAGTTATAACAAAGAATCAATCATATCTTAGAAAATAAACCGTTTGAGATCCATAAAATTTTATCCCGAATTTATATTTTATGGAAATATGGAATGCGCACAATATTGATGGGTTATATTTAAATCTTCAACATGGTAAGAAAAAAAAAACTTGAAAATAATAAAACTTGAAATATCATTAAAAATATATTTAAATATTGTTTATAATTATCGAATATAGGCGAACAATAAATCTTAATCGTGGTAAGAAATTCTTTTTCTTATCAAAAAGATGTAGTCAAATTTAATTTAACTTTATTACTAAGTAATTTAAATATACCTCGTGCGTCTAGAGATCAATGATTAAAGAAATTTCTGTTTATATTTAAGATATCATTAAATAAATAACTAAGTAAATATGCTCTGAATACCCTATATTATTATAATGCCAAGTGAAAATGGCTGCGTGTGGAAATGGTTTATGGTCTGGGTCTGGAGCTGAGAGTGGGTCTGAGACCAGTTTGTGGTTGGGTCCGTCGCCGAACCTAAGTCCAGAGTCTAGTTAGAATTGGATTGGATTTTGGCGCTGTCTGGACGCCTTATATACCAAATGTGGCGACTGTTTATTCTCTATTGCTTTTGTTGTGCTGTCCTTTGAAAGACAGTATATACAGAGTATATAGAAATGCTATGCCCTTTGTACTTGTTGTATATTTGTAGGCTCAAGTGAATGTCTAGCCAGGGACAGGCGCTAATTCGTGGGGACTCGAATCTCATTACCAAGCATTGCGTAATCACATTCTGGCCCTAAAATCCTTAACAATTCCCTCAACTGGACGACAATTTTGGCGCGTGCGACCCAGAAAAACAAAATAAAACATAAAGTAAATAAAACAAAATGTGCCATATTATTTGCAAGTAAATATTTCGTGTTAAATTAACGTCAAGTTGCTAATATTCCACAATTTGAGAGTCCAGCATGAAAAACAAAAGGCAATGCTAAATGGGCGGGGGCTCCTAACTAATTAAAACTCATTTGAGTTGGGTTGTTAATGAGGGCGCAAGGAAAAACCTCGCACACGTGATTATCTCTATCTCTCTCTAATCTATCTCTATTTTGCTCTCTCACTCTGAGGAGATAAAGCTTTGAATGTTTTGTTTAAAGTTTGCTCCTGTTGAGTTGGTAAATGAAATATCATGAAAATTAGAAAAACTATCTATGCAAAGCGGAGTTTAGGAAATGCGATGTATCTAACGATAGATAGATATATTTAAATAATGCGATGTATCTAACGATAGATAGATATATTTAAATAATTGAGATTACAAAAACAAATATTTCAGAGGCGAAATTTAACCATCAAATTTTTGAAAAAAATTAATTTAATAGTTTAACTTTAATTGATAATTGTTTTTGCATTTGACATTCATTGCTTTGCATTCAATTCTATACTATCAAATTTAAATGGAAATAGTTTGTGAATAAAACAAAAAATGATCAATTTATAAAAGAGATATGTATTTTATTTAAGTTGATCTCTTATTTATGTTATAAAAATTTGTAAATTATTCAATTCTCTAAAAAACCTATTAAATATTTGAATAAAATATAAATAAATATAATAAATTTTCGTTCTGCTGTTGCTGCTCTAACTTTTTTGGCTCTCAAAGCATAAATCTCGATGCTAACTATTTTAAACTTTGCTTCTTTTTTTTAGCTCTCATATGGCACTGACAAGGGCCCATAACTTTGAACAGAAATCAGCTTTTCATGGCCGCCAGGCCCGTGAGATGCGCCTGCAGACAAAACGCGATAGATGCAACTGCAACTGCAACTGCAACTTGGAGAGTCGCGACTCAAGTAGAAACAAGGTCTGAGTCGTCGTCATCAGCGACCCAAAGGAAGTCGAGGTCTACACGTTGCTGTTGTTGCTGTTGTTGTTTTCGTCTTGACTTGGCTTTATCTGTGGCACAAGGTTTGCTTTAACAGTGGCAGTTGCAATATTGTTGTTGTTGCTGCTTTGGGTGTCTTGGCTATGTTCAACTGTCGGCAGTCGCTGTCTACGTCAGCGTCTACGTCGACGTCGACGTCGCCAGGTGATGAATGGTAATGAAAATGTTGCTGTGGCAGTTGTTGCAACGCCGCTTTGTCTGCCACGCCGTCAGCTCAGCCAACTGCCTCAATAAAAACTAATGCAGTGGCAGTTGTTGTTGTTGCCGTTGTTGTTGTTGTTGCTGTTGTTGTTGTTGTTGTTGCTGCTGTCGGCCCGACCGATAATCATCTGCTGCGGTTGTGGCCATGGCTGCTTTTTGTTGCTGTTGTTGCTGCTGTTGCTGTTGGCTTGGCCCACTTGTTGCCACCGTCAAGTAGCAGAAAAACATAAAATTTTATGCATTCGTATTTCTTGTGAAGCGCAGCGCAAATCCCCCCCTCCCCCCGTCCCCCTCCATCTGTTATAGTCCCCTGCCACCCGAAACAATTGTCGGTTTTCTCTAACGTTATTTTTTTTTGTAGTTGTAGTTGTTAGTTGTAGTTGTAGTGTGTGTTGTTGTTGTTGCCTGCTTGCTTGGTTCGTTTTGATTAATCTGACATTGTAATGCAAAAATCCATTTGGCAGCAACAAAACAAGTTATTACCAAACGAACAGCTGGAAGCCAAAGGGGTGGCAAGACGGAGGGGGGAGTGTAAGGGGGCAGTTGAAGTCTCTTACAACAACAACAAGGCTCGTGTTCAACCCAGTTAAAAGGCCAAACTTGACCTAGCCATGGAATTTAGACATCGCTCTTGCATTCGAAATTTGTTGTTCTTGTTGTTTTCGGTTCAAAAAATAGAAGAACAAAAATCACAGCTGCCTAGTCAAAAGAGTTATGGCCTGGTAGACGCCTCCATTGCACAAATTCTTCTACTCCGTCTTCTCCGACTTCTTCCTCTTTATCATTCGTGGTGTGCTGCCGTTGACGCCCACGTTTTGTTGGTGGCACGAGCTGTGCCCAGAGAGAGAGAGAAAGAGGCAATAAAATTGCGGAAATGATTTCAACAAATTGATAGGCATCGGCCAAACTGGCCAACTTCAGTTCAGTTGGCCCCAACTAAGTAATTGCTGAGCGCGTCGAAAACAGTGCACAGAAATCGCCCTGAAAACGCGAACGAAACGCGCGCGTTTTTCTGATGTGCGTGACCTGACCAAGGACAAAGCCAAAGGCGCTGCTAGCAAATTGAGTTGACACCACCCAAAAGCAAAAAAAAAAGAGAAAAAAAAAGGGGGAAGAAGTTGCCTTATAATTTATGATTATGGCTTGCAAACTGAAGTGACATTTACTTCAAAAATAGTTTTACTATTGTTGTTGTTGTTGTTGTTTTCATAATTACAGCCGAATGTCTTCATTGAAATAAAGGGCGAAGTTTCGATAAAGTTGAAGAAGAACTAATTGAAGAATAGGAATGAAGGAATACATGAAAAAATATAAAAGGAACTATAGGAAAAGAAACTAAATTAATTGAACAAAAAACTTGACCAAAACCTATCTAAAATCAGGCAAGAAAATATTTATATAGTCTTAAAGTTTATTTTAATATAATTATAGAATTTATAATTTTCATTTTTCATTCATTATCATAAATAAATAATTATAAAATAATGTAATTGACATATAAAATATGTATCTTTAATTTTAAGTAAAAAACTAAACAATCAATAGAATAAGATAATATGGACGTATATAGTAGAAAAGAAAGAAAAAATTACAGTAACAATTTTCTTATTTGCGCTTCTTTGCTATAATAGAAGTTTCACTGTACTTCCTACAACTCTAAAAGTGCTTTCAGACGAGCCGTTTTCACCGACACATTTTCACCGTCAGTGAATTTTGCCATTCACATAACTCGCATCGGTTGTCAAACAAAAATACCATCAATGCAGAACCTGGTCACACTCTGAAAAGTTTCATATAAAAGTGCCTCAATCTAGTAGGCATTTGACCGACACAACAAACCGATGGAAATAGGACGTGTTCTATTTCTATCGGTGAGCACCGGTGACAGTTTTTTGACAAAAAACAGTCGGTGAAAAACGGCTCGTCTGAAAGCACTTTAAAGAATGCAATTTGATTTCTGATTGCCCTAGTACTTAAGCTGACTACAAATGAGGGATAAATAAGTATGTCTTGACAAAAGTCAGCCCGGAAACTAATGTGTCCACAAGGCATTAAAGTTCAACGCACACACACACACACACACACAAACTACTTAGATACACCCACAATTCAGGAGGCCCAAAATCCGTAGCCTGCAACCAAAAACTCTTATCTTAATTATGCACTGAAAGTCGTGAAATTTTCTCAGAGCGAACTTTAAGATGGCAGCGTAACTTTAATGTGCCTCAAAATAAAAGGAAATAGGAAGAGCAGGACGAGGACGCTCAACGCCTACAATGCCACGCCCAAAGGCGCTGGCTATTGCCTAACAACAACAACGAGAACAACAACAACGACAACGACATAAACTTGGAATGTTGAATGTGCCTCAAACTTTTGCTGACATGACTGTCACTAATGCCAAACACGCGCCAAAGTTTCAGACACAGACGCACACACACACACACACAGAGAGACATGCAACCCACACACACACGCATACACACACACACTGAAAACACGCACATAACACGACCGACATTTGGCACAGAAAAGCACACAACAAAGTTTTTTGGATGAACACACACTCAAGCCCACACACAGACACATATACATTCATACATACATACATACATATATACACAATCACATAAAACTGTGTCGCAGCGCTAAATGCGTGTAAAACAGAGATAGAGACCGAGAGCGAGACAGAGAAGGAGGAAGAGTGAGCGAATGAGGCGCCGGGCGCGTCTAGTAATGCAGGCAAAGGCAGACAGCGTCAGACACACACATACTCACACACACACACACACACACATACCGTCGGGCGTCGCCTATGTAAAAGCGCCAAGCGACCGACCGACACACTTACGAAGCTCAGCCGAAAGCTTACGACTCGTCGCTCGTTAAGTAAAATAAGGCAAGCAAGCAAGCAAGCAAAAAAAACCAAAAAACAAAATAAGCAATTTCCCTTGGCTGTGTCGCTGTCTCGACAGACGCTGCCCAGCCACCCAATTAAGTAAGCCATGAGTTGACCCAGCCCACAAATCCACCTCATCTCGCCTACCCACATCCCCATCTCTCATCTCCCACCCTCTGTCTTCCTCTTTTCGTCTGTGGCAACAACAAAATCAAACGCACAACCTACAGCAACAAAATTTGTCTGAGGACATGACGCTTTTGACTATTGCTATCTTGGTCGCACTGTCGCACAAGCCAAAGCTCTTCGTCCCACAACCCACAGCCCACAGTCCACAATCCACAGCCTTGCCCCCCGTCTCCAGCCCTGGGCTTACTCAACAGTCAGACGCCAGGGCAGACAAAATAAAGAAAGATTCATTGAAAGTTCTGCGTTGTCTGTGTGCGTCGCTTTTGACATACACACACACGCATGCACGCATACACTCTCTCTCTCGCTCTCTCTCTCTCTCTCTCTGTCGGTCGGCTGAAGTGCGTGTTGAGTCTGTGTTTGTGTGCGTGTGTAAAAGTTTTTGCATTTCTGCTTAGTTCTTGCGTCTTTGCGACTTTCTCGCCCTGTCCTATGTTGTTGTCATATTTTGTTTATCAGCAGACTTGTACTTTACTAATGTTGAAGTTGTTAAGGCTGCTCTGAATACCCTGTAATTTTATTAAAGGTCACTTATTTTTTGTAGTTTGGATTTTCTTTGTGAATTAAAAGTTTCTGTATTAATTAGTAATAAGTTTTGGATCATGAATCTTCGGAATCGTTAAAGAGAACAAAGATCTTTTTTTAAAAAAGAAACTCTTTGCTCGGCAAGTCAATAATTACTTAAATTTCATAATTTTTACATTTTACTAACTACATATCATTTTATTTAAGCTTTATTGAGAAACAACAGGAATTTAATGTTAAAATAAATCATTATCTTCAGTTAGACTCTTTTAAACATAGAATATATAAATTTCGTTTTCAAATATTTTTGGTCTTTCAAGAAATTGTAAAATAGTTTGTTAGAGTATTTCACTCTTCGGTGCGCCGTATTAACTTATCTTTCTAGTTTGTGTAATTTCTATGCTCCAGTGCGGCGAGTCCTGAATCTAGGCTATATCTACTCCAGTTTCTGCTGGCTGTGTTTCATATTAAACTTATTGATAGAGTGCAGGGACGTGACAAGGGAGGAATCAGGGGGTTGACTGCTGACCCGCCGGCAGCATTTCTCTCTCTCTTACTCCCTCTCTTACTCCCTCTCTTACTCTCTCGCGTTGTCAGTTTCTCTTTCGCTCTCCCGCTAGCTGCTGTGTCTCATGTTTCCACAGCTGAAATGGTGTCAGTATTTTTTTTTTGTTTTTGCCAACTTTTCAATTTCAATATAATAAATTGAAAGACTCTCAAGTTTAATAAGCCCACGTGCGTTTGTAAGTTGTGTTGTTGTACTTCTAGTTGTTGTTGTTGTTGTTGTTGTAGCCACTTTGGCAATTACAATTGTTGTTGCTTTCAAGTCTAAGGCAGACATTGACACGTGTTGCTGTCAACTCTTTTTTTTTTCGGCGGAGCTTAATGATTTACGGTCACACACACACACAAAGCGTGTAAACAGGTGCCACAACAGAGAAACAACAACGACAACGACAACAAACCAAAACTAGTTGGTCAACAACAGACAAAAAAAAAAAAACTGAATTCAATTGAAGCTTTGTACACTGAAAACATTCAACCACGCATAAGCTGCTCTAATTGTTTATAATCTGACATAAAAAACAGAAGAAAAAAAAAGTACATTTCGATTGGCGTTCCGGCTTGTTATAAGCATTATTTATTAATTTTGATATTATTGTTGCCGCTGTGACTACACTTTATAGCTGGAGGCATCAGTTTGGCTGGCCATATTGCGATTGCGCAATTTTTGGCCCCGTCCAAAGTCTATAAAGCAATTCGTGTATATAATAGCTGAATAGGCCTAAAATTTGCTATGGTAAGGCATTTATCATTTCATTTACAATATTAAATTGTGCAAAGCCTTAGAATCAAAATATTAATGTCATGTAATTTCAAAGAAAGAACATATCAATAAAAGGAATTACAAAAAGAAAGAAGTTAACATTGTGAAATAATTCCAATAGTATATTCTTCAGGTAAGGGCATCTCACAGTCGACTATTAATAAGTAGTTACCTCATTTTATGCAGTTATCGTTGTTAACGGTCAACAACAAATGAAATTGATTCGAACTCACCTGAAAAGAGAAGTAGATGAAGGAGAATAATAAGCAAAAAGCAAATAAATGTATCAACTGTATACAAATACAATATAAAAATGGTTTGTCTCAGACCGATTTTGTTTGTGTATATCATATAGCATATTATTTAAAAAGTTACATTTTCAAAAATATTTAATTTTTTATATTATCATAATATAGACAATTTGTCAAATAATAAACTATATAAGTAATCATAAACAAATAAAATGAATCAATAAACAAAGCTTTCCTTTCCGTTCCTATACTCATTCTCTCCTTTGTACATTTGTAATCAAAATTAATCAATCTCTCCTCCAAAATTTTCAAAGTACACAAACTGCTGTTGATCCATTAATTTATGCTCTCTTGTGAAATTGAAATGCACAATTATAATTTAGTTTTTTTTATATATCTTATATTTCAATATTCTGGGGCACACATAAATTTTTCTGTTTTATTTAATTTTCAGATTTGTTTTTATTGTTGCCAGAAGCAATTTTAATTGCAGCATTGCCTGCAATTAATTTGTCAATAAAATTCATTTGGCTTTTAGTGAAAGAGAAGCTAAACACACACACAAAAATTGCATTAGGCTCTTCAAATAAATGGGAGAGGGGAGAGGGGAGAGGAGGTGGGAACAAGTGTTGGCCAAAATGGGAAAGGGACTGCAAAACAGTTTTACATGCGCTTCACTGGGCCGCGTCCCGCTTGACTTTTGTGCCAAGATTTATGTTGTGCCGCATGCCAGCAACGTTAGCCAAAATGTCTTGCTGCTCAACACCACCCCCTTCCCCTACCCCATCTCAACACACTCGCCTCCCTGCAACCCTTGGCACAACAGATTGTTTGACTCGTGGCCTGGCAAATTATTTTACAATTTTTGTTGCAATTTCAATTTTTTTTTTTTTTTTTTTTTGCCAGCAGCTCTTTGACGTTGGGCGTTGATTTTTCTAAAAGTGTTTCAACCGCCAAACGGGTCAACTACACGCTTTCTCTCTCTCTCTCTCTTACACTCTTTGTGTCTCCCACACCTTTCTCTTTCGTTCAAAAAATATTGCTGTTGGCTTTTTAGACATAATGCAAAATGCAAATAAATTGTGCAAACTGAAGAGTCTCGGAAAATGCATGTTATTCATATATTATATATTCATATATTGCCAATATAGATGAGTATATCAATTGCCCAAAATCTTAAAAAATAAAAAAAAAATATTAATTACGAACAGAAATTTCAATAATTATTTGAATTATTGAGACAATACAAATGCGTGTCTATGAAATTGTCATCTTATTTTATACGATGTCTGCATAAAATATTATAACCAAATAAATATGACAAGGCATGAAAATAGAACAAATATTGTGCCAGATGTGTCTGGCAGGTGCAAAAGCCAAATTTAACTAAGCTCCAAGCGAAAACAAAATAATTTAACCAGGTAACTTAAAAGATAAATAGCTAACTAAAAAAAAAACCTTTAATAAATACAAAAAAAAAAAAAAACAAAAAAAAAAATAATAAAATAGAAATAAAATGAGATTTTTGAATTTGGGGGAAATGACCATTTTAACCCCTTTTTCCTTCTTTTTACACAAAAAGTGCCTTTTCAGGAATTTTCAAAAAATTATAAAAAATACTAGCAAAAATATTTTTGAAAACATTTTTTTGCAGTCACTCCTTAAATTTTTTGAAGAATTTTTTTGCATCAAAATATTTTTTGTAAAAAATCGAGAAAAAAAAGTTTCGAAAATTGACTTTTACATAAATTAGAAATTTTCGAAGGGTACTTAATGGGTTAAGGAAAGTTTTATATCATTCAAACGGAATTTAAATGACCTTTCCATTGATACCAATATGTTAACGATAAGCGAACAATTAAGCCCCCAAATCTCAAAATGTTTGCTGTGCCAATAAATATGTTCGCCAGTGTATATATATAATCGACAAATTAAATATAGCATTTATATTTCAACCTCTTCATTTAAAGCGGACATTAAAGTAGAATCTAGTTTTGCCAACGACAACTCAGAGTGCGTTTTATGTGTTTAGGGAGTAAAAGGGGGAGTAAAAGGGGGAGTAAAAAGGGCCAGTAAATAATTAATGGGAATGCTTGCAATAATATGCAAATCGCGTTGACTTCTTTGATGGGCAAAACGCAATAAATTAACACAATAAATTCATTGAAAATACAAAAAAATAGTACAAAAATGTCAACAACGATGCGTCAAATGGTGAAAGGGAGTGGGAAGAGTAGAGAGAGTGAGAAAGAAAGAATAGAAAGATTATAAGGGGATGGGGTTAGGCAATTGGCGACAGTTTTGTTTGTGTCGCCAGTCGTTGGGCGAGACGCAATTGTTGTTGTTGTTGCTGTTGTTGTTTTTGATTGTCCTTTGCGTGCGTCGGCAACGTCGACATCGACGTCGGCGACAGCGTCAAAATGGCGTCGCCAATATGTCGCCCAGCGTTGGAATATGGCGACAGCGTCTATCCCAAACTCCGGACAAACTATTTTCCGCGCCTGCCACTGCCACGCCTTGTATTATTTTGTTGTTGTTGTTGCTGTTGTTGTTGTTGTTGTTGCTGCTGCTCGTCGGCTGGGCGCGTTAATTGCCCCCTTTGAGCTGACTGACAGCAACGATAAACGAGCAAACAGTTGGGAATGGAAGATGGGGCATGTGGCATGAGGCATGTGGCATGTGGCATGCGGCATGTTGTATATGCGTTTCGTGTGTTGGGGGAGCCTTTTGTATGCCGCAACATACACACTAATGCGTCTCTAATGTTGCTAAAATTTGTGTGCAACAACATGATCATTATCATCATCCCCATCATCATCATCATCATCTTCATCAACGTCAGCAGCGGCATTTTCTTTCTTTCTTTCTTTTTTTTTGCCATTTTTAATTTAGCAAATGTTGTAAATTTACGCTAATTTATTGCGTGTCGCCTGTGCCGCCAGTCGTGGCATCCACACACACACACACGCACACACACACGCACACACACACGCACACACACACACACACAGAGGCATTAGTCACTTGCTTGGTGGCCAGCTAATTGCCCCAAAAAAAAAACGAAGCAACAACAACAACAAAGAGGAGAGAAAAATAGCCACAGACAGTCAGGCAGGCAGGCAGGCAGGCAGCCAGGACATCTTAATCGCCATTAAAAATACAGTTTTGATTTACAGTTCAAAAGCAGTTTTAGCAAGTTTATGTCCAGAGTGCTCGACTGTGATATACCCTGGGCCAAGTCCCTTATATGAATATCCTAACATTCACCCATTAAGGCAAGCAATAATTGTTACTTAAGGATTTTCCTAATTTTCTATCAGGGTACACTGATAAAAATGAAATTTTTATTGAAGTAAACTCTTAGTTCTATGGCAAAAATCTTAATTTTTAAACTTTTGTCTAAAATAAAGAAAATGTTAAAGTTATTGGCCAGTATACCCAATCTATATATATAAAACTCTTTGTCCTGACTCACCGACTGACTCATTGACTGAGCATCAACGTGTAGCCCAAACGGTAAAAGATAGAAAGCTGAAATTTTCACACAACTTAGATGAGAGAATTTCATCGTGCAGTAAGACGGCGTTTTGCGAAATGCGACCTGTAAGTCGAATTCGGGGTCAAAGGTCATTATTTATATATTATGAATTTTAGAAACCAGCCATATTTATCAGTAAAGATTCGGGAAAACTTCTTCTATTCTGTTTGCTTCTAGCTCTTATCATCTGTTTATGGTCATGACTGTTAATGCTTTGCAACAACTCATCATACCCTCAGCACAGAGTATTTAAAGAATAATCAGGAGTGAAATAAGAACAAGGAGAAGCGGAAAAGAGTGCGAACATAATTTAAGAATGTTCAGGAATATAAATTATAAAGCTTAACTCGTAGAGTTTGGATTGGATTCGGGTTACAAAGAGACAGAAAAGAAACAGCAGAACACTGGGAAGGGGTTAGGGAGGTGGGAGAGAGAAAAGTAAAGAGAGAGAGAGAGGAGACAAAGGAGAAGGCAGGCTAGCTAAAACAGTTGTCTTCGCATGATAACAATAAATCACGAGTTGCAGCCAAAGCAACAACAATTCAGAAAGTGCGCGACAGGTGCAACTTTTTTGTCTCCCTCTCTCTCTCTCAGTCTATTCTCTTTCTTTTTTTTCTTTACGGTCCATGCAAAGTAAGCTAATTATGACCATGATGCAGTGACAAAACAGCGACGCAACATCAACAACAGGAACTTTGGCCACAGGCCACAGCGCATGAAGTAAATTGAGGGAGTCTGACAGTGCGAAAAAGAAAGAAAGAGAGAGAGTGAGAGAGAGGAAAAGAAGAAGAGATGGCTAGAGATAGCGGGGCAACATTTAGATGGATGAACAGACAACAGAGTTGCCAGGCATTCAGACCACATCAAAGCAACTCTGGCACGAAAATGGCTTCTAATTACATCTTGCGCTTTGCCGAGTTTGTGGATGTCAACGTTGTCCCGTTGCCCCTTTAACCCGTTGTTGCCCACGGATCCGAGTTGTTCGCTTGTTTTGCATAATTTATTGTAATGAGTTCGCGATGCCCGCGAGATACGCAATGTGGCCAAAAGACATTGGCCCCCAGGGGATCGACAAATGGGACCACGGTGGGTGTGTTTTATCAAAAGCTAGGGTTAAATCGTTTTGATAAATAAGTAGTAAAAATCGAAAACATATCGATAATTATCGAATAATAATATCGATAAATACATACATGATGAATGCCCAAAATTAATTTTAATTTGCTTGTAGATAGAAAGGAAGTGCATCGATATATATCGATATCGTTAAAAAAAAACTCAATTTCTTATCGATAATATGCATTAAAAGCTAAATAACAGTTTTCATATAAATTGCCATCATTTTATTTGAGATATGCACTTATTTAAATCTAAATTCGCATTTTGACATGACTTTTCATGCGCAATTTCCAGTCATGCACATCCCCTTTCTCCTGCTTTTCCCACTTGAAATCTCACACCTCAGCTATGCACGTTTTTCGCTTCCTTTTTAACACCATTGTAATTTATGATTGCGCTGTCCCATTTGAATGTCTTCCTTGCCGCAAAGTGCCCTTAAAATAAAGCCACGTGATTAATTTAAATTAATGCGTCTCGTCTCTCGTCTCGTTGAAGCTCGTAAAAAAAAAAAATATAAAAAAAAATAGCAGAACCTTTTACATTTAACAAAAAAAATAAAACAAAAACGTCGCATCAAATTTTTCATCACGCTGCAAAAAATGTGAAAAACCCACAGCAACAAAAAAAAAAGCTAACAAACAAAACGTCGAATGGGAAATGCACACAAAAAAAAAAAAAGAAAAACAAACAAAAATATTTGCAAAACAAAAAAAAATAAATGATGAAACTAGAAAATGTGGCGCAGCAAATTTTCAATTAATGTGCGCCGCGAATTGCAATTGAAAAGCTTGCAAGGAAAAATTCTTAACGCCACTCAAAACAAACATCAAATATGGCAAATGCCAGAAATACCCCTACCCCTACCCCTGGGATACCACTACTCAACCCCTGCAACCCGCTGATTGTTTTGTTTGTTCAGCAACTGCACTGAAATATTAATTAGCGCCCAAGTCAAATAAAAACGCAGCGTACTAAAAATAGAAAAAAAATATGCGAGAAAAATATTTGTGTGTGTTTTTTTTATTGTGGCATAAAAAAGTGATGAGAGAAGGTCGCTGAGCAAGGAAGGGAGGTAGGGAAGGGGAAGGGAATATCTTTATAGAAAATGCAATCAGTCTGTGTCGCAAGTTGGCCAAAAAGTCGACATGTTAATCTGAGCAACAGCAGCTGACACTGCAAAGAAGCAGCAAGGACATCGGCCCGCAGCAATTAAGGACATTCGGCTAACTGGTAATGGGGATGCAAAGCATGCGCCTGGCATGCTCCAAAAGATAAATGCTGCCTGCCTGGCTGCCTGCCTACATAGCTGGAAAATCTGTGAAAATCTCTGGCCCAGAACAACAATGAAGTAAAGGCAGCAACAGCAACAGCAGCAGCAGCAGCAAAACTTGGCCAGAAAACCGCCATGTTCCAGGCTCTCAATGGGCCAACAAGATGGTGAAGGGAAGGAGGAGAAGAAAAGGAGTTGAATGAGTAGCAGGATGAGAAGGCAGCCACAAACTGGGTCAAAATTATAAACACGTTATCATCATGCAAATGGCACAGGGACATGCTAGCAAAAGTGGGCCAGCAGTCAGGACAGAGTCAAGCAAAGGGAAGGACAGGGACAGACTGAGAGAGACAGAGAGAAAGAGAAAAAATAGAGAGAGAGAGAGAGAGATAGAGAGAGAGAGAGAGAGCGACTGGCATAGAAATTATCCTGGTCAGGCAACATCAGAAATTTCGTCTGTGGCACTGAGTTATGTATTGTGTTTAGTCTCCCTCTCGTCGTTGTCGTTGTTGTTGTTGTTGCTGTTGCTGCCTGGCCGCAGGACATGCCAAACTGTGGCATGTACCTCCTCACTTCATGCCACACACACACACACACACACATGTATCACATGTGTGTCTCGACGAGAATCTAAAACTAGTTCTAGTTTTGTGAAAGCTCTTTAACATTTTTCAACTTTTTAAAGTAGCATTTTAGTTAAATTATACTTCAACTATATTAAGATCTTTAATCAATTAACTTTGTCTATCTATCTATCTCTATACATTAGCTTTTTTATATCTAAAGTAATTTTCTGTTGACATTTTCTGATATTTAAAGAGTAGTTTTAAAATTTTTAATGATTACAAAAATTTAATGGAGCATTTTAAGAACATTTTTCGTTCGTTTAAATAAAATTCGGACAGAGCTTAAAAGTTTGTGCGATTGCGAAAAGAATTTGAGATACGCAAGTTATAGTTAAAGATTTTCAGTCGGGGGTGCCACACAAATCGCTTTCCCTTGAATTTTACTTAAATTTCATAATAATTCCAGTGAAATTCAAGCGAAAGCGATTTCTGTAGCGATTTCAAAAATTTCTGCTCTTTTAAATTGAATTCTGACAGAGTTTTTAAAGTTTCTCAGACTGCCAAAAGGCCACACTTTACTTTAAGGCGCACTTTGGGACAAAGCGATATACCCATAGATTTTAGCCGCTAGAGAAGTGGGCGTGGTCGCTCCAATGCGCTTCGCTGCTCAGCAAAAAAGGAGTAACAACAACATCAACAACAACAATTTGATTGATGTAAATGGCCGCACAATTCGCACAATAAAACAAGTTGTAATTGCAGCTGCCGTCAATTCAGATACAAGATACATTTCCATCTCTATCTGCAACTACACATAGCTGTATCTGTATCTATGTCTGTTGATTTACAGCACTAGGTCTTGACTCAAAATGAACACTTTAGATTGCGTGTGTCCAACTGCAATTCCAAGTCCAAGTCCAAGTGCAAGTGCAAGTCAAAAGCAGCACAGTCTTCATACTGTTGCCTCACTGTAATTATAAAAAATTTACAAATTGCGTGTGCCAGAGGTTTCGGAACTGAAACTGGAACTCAAACTGCTATTGGATTAACCATATTTTCCGTTGAACTAATTACAAATGCAGACTTTAATTAAATGATTAAAATCGTTTTGGTCAGAGATAGAGATAGAGACAGAGAATGAGAAAGAAGCCAGTTGGCCATCATTCAGTCATTCAGTCAAGTCAATCAGTCATTCATTTATGCAGACAGACATAGAGTTTCTTGGAAAATTCTCACACAATTTTCGCGCGCTTTTCACTCATTTTCCGTGGATGCAAACGGAAATGGTAAACTGTACACAAATTGGCCACAGACTTAGAAGATTGGTTGCAAGTTGCAAGTTGCAACTGCTATTGATGCGCATTCGTCACACAGATGTCCAAGATTGTGGCACATTCTTCTCATCAGCATGTAGGGAAAACTGGAAAACTGGAGAAAAGCTGCCTGGAGGCAAAAATAAAACTAATCAAGTAGCCGCAAAATTCTGCCCATGAAGCTCAGTAAATTCTTTGAGACTTACGAATATGGAACTGAGGTGGAAATTCAAATATTTGCTGAGCTTGTGACATGTGGATTGAGGATCGCTGAGGCATTGTCTATCCTCGCTATCTCTCTCTCTGACTATCGATCTCTCTCTCGCTCTCTCTCTGTGCATATCTTCGTCTATCTTTCTAGCTGAGTTGTTTAATTGCCAGCTCACGTTTTGGCTTTGGCTTTTGACTTGATTGCTGTGCCTGTCGCATTGACATTTGCGCTCTGCATTCTGCCAGACAAATCGCTCAGACAATTACAGCAACAACAACAACAACAACAACAGCAGCAATTGCCAAAACAACAACAGCAACAACAATTGTAGCACGAACAACAACAACTGCAACAATGGCATTGAGTCAGATAATCAACAACGACGGCCAACTCCAAATGTAATGCCAATGCAAATGCCAATGCGGCACACACACACACGCACACACAAACACACACATAGACACACATGCATAAATTATGCCAAGTCTATGCCATAACTATGAAGAGGCCACTTAGAGATGAGCGCGTGAGTATCACTAAACACTTTCCAAAAATGGAATAGAAACAAAAAAGTTTTAAAGAAATTTAAGAAAAAAGCGAAAGAAAAACAAAAAATAATTCATATAATTTATGGAACAGAAGACGGAAGAAAATAAAAGTATAAATAGGCAAAGGACAAATAACTATACATAATTGGATTAACAGGGATTCTTAGATTCTACTTTCAGAATTTCCTATTCATATAAATATTGGTAGCCAAATTAAAAAATCACATATAAATTATTCTCTTTTAGTTATTTGAATAAAATTTATCCATTTATCACTCATAATTTTATTATGCATTTTAAGAACATAAAACAAACTAGAATATGGTAATCACAAAAATATTATGTATAACAATTTTAATATATTCATTTTCAAAGCATCGAACGAAAACTTATCGATGTTCAGTTCGGTTTACATAAATCATATTTTCAGGTTTTAGTTGAGCTGATGAATAGAAAATTTTATTAGGACAAAATCATTTTAAGTCATAAACGTAAAAAGAAATTATCAAGCCTGTTCCGGTTTTCACATTTTACTTATTAGCATTGAGTGATATGCATTTATTCACTTTGAATTTAGAGTAAGTGTTTGAAAATTATCGTTTTTCGATTTATCGGACTTAAACTCATCAACTTAAAGTGATAACAATCCGCAGTTTAAAGAAATTCAATTTCGACAAATCTTATCGAAAGTAAAATTCGGAATAGGCCTGTTTAACACGATATAGAAAAAGCATCAATATATCGATGCACATATCGATTTTAATACTGTGGCCTAGCACGCTGCCATCTCTAGCTAAGCCGGAGACTTTGAATCAATGTTGCCGCATTGGGCTCATGGCATCTTGGGGACGAGTTATGTACATATGTATGTATGTATATGTTCAAGCCACAGCACGTGTTGTTGGCCTTGGCTTCGTGTGGCAACTCTGGCAACTCAGCGTCAACGACAACTATCGACTGTGGACTATCGACGCCTGTGGCATTGTGGGTGGGCCAAGTCATCGTTGCCGAAACGTGTTTAGTTTTTAATTGCAAATCAGCTAATGGCAAGTGCTAAGACTCCAAAGAGAAGGCAAAGAACTAGAGGAAGACAGAGTGAAAGAGAAAGAGAGTGAAACATAGAGAGAGACAGAGGGCATAACTGTGTAAAAGCCGCAATGCTTTGCGCTCTGCAACATTGAAAACAAAGTTCAAACAAAGCGGGCAGACCGCTCCTCCTTCCCTCTTCCCTCTGTCTGTCCACGATCGCTCCTAACCGCTGACTGACTGGCAGACTGACAGACGAGGCATGGCACATCAATTCCACATGAGTTGAGGCCGCATTGCATGCCTCTTTTTCTCTTCTCTCTCTCTCTTTTCTCTTAGGTCTCGTTGCAGGCGGCGGTTGCCACAATTTTTTATGACCGCCGTCGTCGTCAATGTTGTTTGCATTTCTACATTGTTGCAGTTGCAGTTGTTGTTGCTGCAGTTTTTGTTGTTGTTGTTGTTGTTGCTGCAGTTTTTGTTGTTGTTGTTGTTGCTTTTGCCGTTTGCCGCTTTAAATGTAGCGTGCAAAAGTTCAGTTTTAATTGCCAACGCATGCATTGGACCGCCACCTGGCTGAGCTGTCGACCGCCCCCCCCCCCTTCCATCAGCCCCCTTCACCACCTTCAACACAGTCCCAATATTCTGCATGTTGTGGCTGATATTTCATATGCACACACCGACTGTCATTTGGTCCTGCGTGGGTGGAAACGCGTCGTGTCGTCGTCACAGGCTCTGTGCCCAGCTGCAGGTGTCAACAAGGCCAAAACAGACATTCTTCTACTCTCTTACTCTCTCTCTCTCTCTACCTACCTACCTCCCTCGCTCCCTCTCACTCTTTCTCTAGCACATTATCATCGCATAGATAGAAATATGCATATATATTTTTCGTTTTTTATGTAGCTCTTTACAAAACTCATAAATTTTCGTTGTCATGCCGACAAAACGGGGCGTATACGTAACGAAAAGTGCAAATGAAAACAGCGTGTGCATAGAGAACTGCATTATATGTAGTTCTACTTAAAAAATAGCTCAAATACTCTTTCTAGAAAATAAATGTAACTATCTTCATTATTGTAAAAGTGGAAAGTATCTCAAAACGACAACATCAAAAATGGTTCAGCTTTTAACTTATTTATTTACATTTTTAATTTGTTATAAGATTTATTTTATTAATTACTCTTTTTGGTTATCATTCTATTAATATTTATTATCTATTGTAGCTAACGCTGAATATAACTTTATTATTTAACATTCTTATATTTAGTTTAGCCCATTTAAACAAATTTAGTTTATTTATAAGATTTATTATATTAATTACTCTTTTTGGTTATTAATCTATTAATATTTATTATCTATTGTAGCTAACGCTGAATATTACTTTATTATTTAACATTCTTATATTTAAACAAATTTTGTTAATCCGACAATCTAATAGGGAATTCATATACCTATTCAAGTAGCGATTAGCTTTTTTTTTATCATTTCCCTGTCGCAGTCTGAGTGCTCATTAGAGATTAGATGTGTCAACTCATGCTGTACATATGTATGAACTCAACTTCATATTCTTATTCACATTCACATTCATAATGAGTATAAATACACAGACGATAAGTCCAGTGATTACCCCTAACAACAATATTACTTATTATAGAGTTTGTTTTTTATAGACAGCACGATCCACAATTATAGCAACAATTATGCACAGGTGATGACTTTGATGATTGCACAAACTGACTGATTGACTGATTGACTGATCGACTGACTGACTGATTGACTGACATGTGTCATTGTCTTTCATTTGCTTTGGCATTGTTTGGTTTACTGCGCTTTGCTTTGGTTTGATTTGATTGCTTGGTTGTTGGTTTGATTGTTGGTCGTGTTTGTCGCTTTGACTTTACACCTGTTTGCACAGGTAAAACACATTGCAATGGACGCGGCAAGCACCACAAATTTGTTTGCTTCGCTGACAGCTTTGCCAAGTCAAAAGTTCTTTTTTCAAAACAACAACAACAACAACACTTTAGCCAGGTCAAAGGCTCAAAGCAAGTACCAGGCATTTGTTGTTGTTGTTGTTCCTTTAACGCTTTTCCTTTGACGAAAAACTGATTATGTATTTCTGTTCCTTTGAGCTGAAGTTTGTAAATTATTTTTTGATTTATGTAAAATAAAAGGCATGAAAATAATTTGTCGAAAATTTAACACGAGTTATTCTGGGCCCAGGATATCCTAAGGTCGACTACCTCTTTGTTTGTTATAGATTAACGACTGCAAACTCATTATGTTTTACATATTGCTATTCATTTTCTGCACATGACAGTTAACGTCCCCAATGGAAAACATTTTTGTAGACGAAACGCAGGATAATGTATTTTTATAGAAAATGTGAAAAAGAATGTCATATGTATTACAAATTCAGTAAACTATAGATTTGAAGTAATGTTTTGATTGTTTCGGCATACTTTCAGAGCTCTTTTTCGAATTTTCGGAGTTCCATAAACCAAGACAAGACACAGACCAAAAAGTAAATGAAAAGTACTGTAGGGACATAAAAGAAATTAAAAGCAATTGTATTTTAAGTAACTTACAAAGAAATATGATCATAAATAAACCCACAATAATATGGAACTCAATCATAGAAAGTATGCTATGGACTAATAGCACTATCAAAAAAATCAGATCTGTTATTAAAAAACAAATAACTAGTCGACTTTTTTGCTAAGAAATAAAAAGATTTCAGTTAATTCTTAGTTTGGTTTTCGATGTGCTTCAAACTTACCACCCATATTGAAACTATTAGAAGTATACATCCAATAGTATGAAAAATTTGCACAGTTAAAAGTACAAAATATATCCATTTCCTAGGATATTCTGTGTATTGTAGGTAGCATTATTCAAATATATAAATTATAGATGGGGATCAATAACGTACGAGCTGCTGCAGCAACTGACGCCACTCCGTATAGTATATGGAAAATCGCTATAGCTAGCATTCCCCATCTTAACGGAAGGCAACAACACTTCTTCACGGCAATCATTTTGACTTGTTCATACACGTCTTGGGTAACAAATTTTGAATTTTTTTTAGTTTAATGTGTTCGTGTGATAAAAAAAAAAGTAATAATACGTCAAGGAAGTACAAGTACAGAAAGTACCAAATAAATACAAATAAGTCTAGATGCGCAGAGCTTGCTTGATATAAAATATTCGAGAACAAAATAGTTTTCGAATTTTGTTTTCATTAGATCAATATTGATAATAGCACTTTATTAATATGAACTTCTTTATTTCATTACATAACTGAAGTGAAACCTCAAAAAAAACAAAATGATAAAATACTAAAATTAAGATCCATAAATAAGTAAAGTTTTTATGGTTTATTTCAAAACAAATATAGACAAAAATATATTTTTTACAAAATTACTTTTTGATTTATTTAAACGGAAAGACATGAAAATAATTAGTCGAAGTTAATACGAGTTATTGCGGGCCCAGGATATCCTAAAGTCGACTACACTCGACTGTATCCGCACCTAGAGCGAAGCAAGCCGAGCGTGGGCGAGCGAAACGAGCAGGGGGCGGAATCCCCTTGTTTGTTATAGATTAACGACTGCAATATCATTAAGCTATGCTTACAAATTGTTACTAATTTTTTTGTAAATGACAGTTCACATTTCCTAATGGAAAATGTTTTTGTAGACAATATGACGAAACGCAAATTAATGTGTTTTTAAAGAAAATATAAAAAATAATGTCTAATTAAACTACATTCAGTACACTATTGATTTTATCTAATGTATTGATTGACTCGGCGTATTTTCAGTTCTCTCTTTCGAATTTTCGAAGTTCCATAAACCAAGACAAGACACAGATCCAAAAGTATATAAGAAGTACTGTAGGGACAGGAGGAGAAATCATAAAAGAAAATTAAACGTAATTGTATTTTAAGAAACTTACAAAGAAATAGGATCATAATTAAACCCAAAATAATATGGCCATCAACCAGGACAATTATGCTTTCGAATAAATACAGTATCATAAAAATTATGTCTGTTATTAGAAAACAAATAACTAGTAGACTTTTTGGCTGGTAAATAAAAATATTTCGGTTAATTCTTAGTCTGCTTTTCGATGTGCTTCAAACTTACCACCCATATTGAAACTAATAAAAGAATACATCCAATAATATTAAGAATATCCACAGTTAAAGCTACAAAATGAGTCCATTCTATACGATTTACTGTGTATTGAAGGTAACATTATTAAAATACTATATAAATTATAGATGGGAATCAATAACGTACGAAATGCTAAACCAATTGACAGCGATCCAACTGATATATGGAAAACGGCTATGGCAAGCATTCCCCATCTTAACGGAAAGCAACAACACTTCTCCACGTTAATCATTTTACTTGTGGTTTAAACAAATCTGGAGTTACAAATTTTGAATATTGAAAGTAAAAAATAAATACAAAAAAATACAAATAAATACAAATACGTCTAGATGCGCAGAGCTTGCTTGATATAATTTATTCGAAATTGAAGTAATTTTCGGATATTGTCTTGATTAAATTAATATTGATAAATAGCTCTTTATTATTATGAAACCCAAAATAAATAATGATTAAACAATAAATATAATATATTTTAATAACAAAGTATACCAAAAGTATTTTGAAAATTAATTTCCTGTTTAAGTTTCAGCTCGTTCTAAAGTTCAACACAATTTTTAAATGGCTTAAATCAATTCTAGACTTCTGGCTTATTACTACAATATTACTCAATGCAGTTCTTGACGCTGAGTCAGCCAGCAGCAGCAGCAGCAACAACAACAACAACCGAAACAGCAGCAACAACAACAACACTAACAACAACAGCAACAATATCAGCAGCAATTGGGGAAAAGTTCGTTGTCAAACATTTGCATTTCGCTTGAATTTCTGATTGCAGCAAGAGACAAGAATGGAGAGTTCGAGTGTGGAGAGCGAAGAGAGAAAGAGAGAGAGAGAGAGGGGGCCGCTGGCCACTGGCAAATTGCAGACGGCAAATTAATGCCAGCGCATTTATTTTTGTCACAAATGCAAACAACGGCAACAACAACAACAACAGCAACAACAACAACAACAACGACGTTGGCGTCTGGCGCTGCCAAAAGCGAAAGCAGCGCCAAGAAATAAATAACGCAAATAAATAAGAAAAGTGCCCCAGGGCACACACACATAGAGAAACAGACAGCGAGAGTGTGAAAGAGAGATAGAGCAATGGGCAAAGCAGCAGAAGATGCGTCAAAGTTGCAGCTGCCATCCCGTTGGCAACATGCAGCAACATGAAGCATGCAACGGCGCAAAGGGCCAACAAATGATGAAAAATGTTTACAAAAAGATTGTTTTTTTTTTTAGGCTGCCACGCCCACAAAAAGCCATGCAGCGAGCACATTTGCCAATTAATTTGAAGTTGTTGTCTTCCCCCTCCAACAATAATAACAGCAACAACAACAACAGTTAATGCTGCTGCAGGGGCATGAAATGTTGAACAAATAAATAAAGCAGCAGCAGCAGCAACAATAATAATAATATATAGGGTGAGTGGGTGGAGAGGGGAAAGAGGGAGCGAGGGTGGGTTGAGAGCTTTGACAAGCCAATGCCATGACAAAACCCCGCTGCAATGCTAAAAGCCACAGCAGAAGCAGCAGCAACCCCTCATGCAAAAATCTCCTTCCCCCCACCTGCCCCTTTTGGTCTTCTTGCCACCAAACAGTCGCCACAATCTGTAAATTGCAAAAGTTGCACGCGTTTCCCTTCATTTTGCATACGTTTCATATTCATGTCGAGGAGCCACAGCAGCAACAACAGCAACAACAACAGCAACAGCAGCATTTCAGTGAGTTCGTTGGCCGCCCACTTGATGCCACGCCCCTTTGGTTTGCTGACTGTGTTAGCCCAGACATGGCGACGCTGCCGCTGACGAGTCGTGTTTACAGTTAGAACGGCGGCGGCAAATTGAATGTGCGTAAGTTGCAAAAAAGGGGGGAAAAACAAATTGCATTTTGAAATTGCAACAGCAACAACAACAACAACAGCGGAGGCCATTGCAATTTTCAAATTAAACCAAAAAAGAAAAACAACAACAACAACAATTGGAGCGACAACAATGAAAATTGCTAAGTTTGCTGTCATATCAATTAGCATATTAAGCTTTAAATAAGTCAACAAAACAAAACCAAAACTACAAAAAGAACAAAAACAACGATGTCTAGACAAAAGCGCCACCTAGTGGCCAATTTGTTGTAGCGCTTGACCTGCTGTTATCTCTGATCGTTTATCGATTAACCGCTTTACGTCATCGGCATTGTTATTGTCGCCTGTTGATTGATTATCGTCATATTGTCAACGATAACAATACGAAATATTAGGCGGCACAGTGTGGCAAACACTCTGAGAAAATCTATACAATTGTAAATTAGTTTATGTTAAATAAACCAATTAAGAAGCTATTAAGTTTATTGTATTGAATTTAAGTTTTTGTATTGTTATGTACATAATTTAAATTTCAAATCTCAATCAATTTATTTTTAATACCTAAATGATTTTCTAAGCTTAAATAAAATATTTGCTGAAATGTTGGCAACATTACGATGCATTTATGTTATTTTATTTTTCAAAAATGTTACTTTCAAATAATTAAAAACATAGTAATTTTTTCAATAATGAAGATACGAGACTTTTATATTTATATATTGAAATAAATAAAAGGGTCTGTTCCGAATTCCGAAAACGAGTCGATTTGCCTCAAAACGAGTTGATTGCTGTTCCGAATTCCGAAAATCGACAATAAATGCCGTTTTCTACTTTAATTTTTGTTATCGATACCAACTCTCGCTATCGAAGCAAAATTCGAACAACGAAGTTTTAGTCTAATTTACCTTCTATCTGCTATATTCAACCTGAAATACTTAAAATTAATATTTCAAACGTTTTCGAAACCGAGTTCGAAAAGTAAAAAAAAGTCCATTTCGGTCAGAATTTTAAACACCTAATAGAAAAACGTTCGTTTTCGTTTCGTTTTTACTTTTTGAAAACGTTTGAAATTCGGAACAGGCCTGATTATTGCAACTCTGGGAAAATTTATTAAAATTAACTTAGCTTCAAGCCGTGAAAACAAGTCACATAATTTGAGTTTAGTCATTAACTAACTGCTCATTTTGCAAACTTCCCTTTAAGTCCACCTCTCACTCCTGACTTTCCTCTCGCCTGCAATTCTGATTGCTGGCCACGCGTTTGTTGCATGTCGGCAGCGTCAACTTAAGTTGGCTCTTTGGAAACATGTCATTCATTAGCGCTTTTGTTAGCACCTGGGCCAAAAAATTGAGCGAAAAGACAGACAACAACAATAAGAATAGAAAAGACGCCGTTAATTATGCGAGCAGACGATTAGAATTGACCTTGAATTATTGAGTTGTTGTTGACGCTGGTTATCGGTCAATGCGTCGTATGCGCGATATTTGCCGCACATCTAATCGGAAACTCTCAAAATGCAGCGAAAGTGGACACATGAGCAGGACAACTAGAGGTGTTGTGCAATGTCTTGTTGTTGTTGTCCCGTTCGTTGGCTTTGTCTGCGTTTTTGTCTGTTCCTTGTCGCTGTCAGAGTTTTGCCATTTCGGTTGATGTTTATTTTAAAAGCTCTACATCATATTCGAAAATAAATTAGCAAAGCAAACAAGCAAAAATAAATTGGGCAAAAATACAAAAAAAAAAAAAAATCTAAAATTGTAGAAAGGCAGCTCATTGTGTTGGTCTGAATCTCCCTTGCTCTCTCACTCTGTCTATCTTTCTCTCTCTCTCTCTCTCTCTTTCTCACTGTGTTGATTTGTCTCGCACATTCTTTTGTTTATTTTTGCACTTTGATGGAAAACTGCGAGAAAAGAAGAGGCAACAAATCAAAAATTTCAGTCGAGTTGTCGATCTTGCGATCTGATCAGACAACGAGGCAGCCACAGCCAGACAGTTGCTTTGATGTTTACATATCCGTCTGTTTGTCCAACTGTCTGACTTGTCTATCGAATCAACTATCTAACACTATGTACAAACGTATCTTTGTATTTATATCTGTATCTGTACCTGTATCTATGTGTGTCGGTGAGCATTACGATAGTTTAGCAAACATTTCTGGCGTCTGGACAGCGCTTATTCAATGGCAAATTTATGGGCTAGACGTGCTGCTGAATTAGCTGACTGCCTCTGCTCTCTCCACCCGCCCTTCTTCCCACTCTTTGAGTCATTTGCCCTCACTTCATACCCCTAGGCACAATACTTGCACGCGCACAATTTGTATGCCCTATTATAATAAATATCACAAAAAGGGTTGCATAGACTACCATAAGTTGCTGTCAACGGTTCTAAGATAACGTTAATCTTTATAATCTTCATTTCCTTTGGCTGTGGTTAGAGCCATTTACTTTATATGGCTTATTTTATTTTATACGAAAACAAGTAGTTTATTATCTCAAATCTGAAAGATTGTTTAAATTTTATGGAATCTAATTGAAGATAATGAGTTTATTAATATTTATTTATTTGTAAATAGTTTTATTATAATAAATCTTACAGCTCAGTTTAAAATTATACTCAATATTTTAACAGAAAAACACTTTTAATTATATTCACATATAATTGTAGAGTTCCAATATCTCCTAACTTGTACCTCTTAAATATTTCCATAATTTTAAAAGATTTTATAGTTCCATTAAGGCTGTTATATTGTTGTCTTCTTATAAACGTTAATCACTCCTTTGTTTATAGCATCAAATTACCAAGTTGTTAGACTAAGCAAATATTATGCCCGAAATAGAAAAAAATGTGTCTATGTTTATCTCGCTATAAACTTTATCATTAATAATCTCACAAGTTTCAGTTAAATCGTAAAAGGTGAAAGTGTGTATTTTTACTTTTTTTTAAGTATAAAATCTTTATTATTTCGATAAAGTATGTGGCGTGTTGGTTAATTACTGATAGAGCATTGGGACAGTCGTTGTATACATTCGGTTATTTTTATCGTTGCCACTTGTCACAGGTTGATTGATGATGAACTGAACTTGAAACTGTTATTGCAAAAATCAATGAATGCTTTGATTTTCAACCAAACGAGACGATTCAAGTCGAGACAAGTTGAGTCGCGTCGCGTCGCGACTTGAGTTGAGTCTTAAGATCAGCAACGAGAATAGAACTGTATATTAGATGAATGTACTGTGAAGCTGTGGCAACGCTTTTGCCACAATGCGAAGGCCATATATCAAGCTGAAGCTGAAACTGAAGCTGAAGTTGTGGCCAATGAATGGGAGATTGACTGACTGAATACGAGTCTGTCGACCATTTGGCCAGAGCTCGTTGAGGCAGCTGTCAGTCGTACGACTGATAATTGTAACGCTAATTTCCAGTCAACTCGGATACGAATGTATCTATAAGTTGTATATCTGTATCTGAATCTGTATCTGTGAGTTTCTGAATCTGCATTTGTTGTGCTTGATTTTTTTGATGTCTCTTTGCTGTGATTTGTTAATTGCATTCTATGATACTTGTTTTCTGTTTTTTGTTTATGTGTGTTGTTCGTTATTTGTATTTCAAGTGCAGACTGCAGCTTGTGATTGGCACTCTGAATTGTTGTTTTAAATGCAAATATTTTAATTAACTAAATGCCATTTGCAATGTGCGGAAACTCATATCAATGTCAGCTTTTGCAAATTGCGTATTATGCACACTAAATACAATAATATTTGTTGAACCTTAGATACATATATAGTCCGCATTTGGTTTTTGTGCCACGTGACAGCATTTGGCATGCCACATGCGGCAGGCATAATAAACAATTAACCAAATACAACTACAGCAACAACTTCAACTTCAATTCCAAGTCCAGCTCTGGCAAATTTGTCGTCAGTTTCTGTCGCGAATCGACGCGTCGTCACCTTTTGTTGATGTGTGCAAAAAACTTTGTCGCTTCGCGCCGCGGCCAATGACCAGACAATGACCCAACCGGCGAACGCCATTAGCATTACCATCGGGCTCGGGCCCGGGCCAGTCGACAATGCCAGTTACAACAACAGCAGCCACAACAACAGCAACAACAACAAACGACGCGTCGGCGACAACGTCGGCAACAACGAAGCGGCAGTAAAAATTATTAACATTTAAACACTGCTTTGAAAAAGCCACACGCAGCGACCGTCAAATGCCGTCGTCAATTGACCAAGCTCCACGGCACGCACAGTGGTTGCAAGCTGGCGATAAAGCAAATCCATAAACTCAGTTATCATCTCAAGTACTTGAAATTAGATAAACGCTAACTGCTTTATCCAATACTGCGAATCTTCAAATTTAAAAAAAAAAAGTTCTCTCAGTTCTAGTTTGGTAAAATCAGCTGTTTTGACAAAGTTATGACACCTTGAAGTTTAAAAAAAAAAACAATGGTGTTGAACAAAAATTGATTATATGAAACGAATAAAATTTGGATGCAGAATAAAATTAGAGGTCAAACAATGATAAAATTGATACTGCGCAAGGACAAGTTATAAAAATGGAAAGTTTTTTTTTTTTTTTTTTTTTTTATATTATTTTTTATTGCAGCTTATTGTCTTACAACTCTATAGCGCATGTATAACTTAGTAGCCTTAACAATGAGTTGGTGAGCTGTCTTTTTTAACTATGAGTATGGAACCTTTATTCTATTTACATTATAATTTTCAAAGGTTTAAGTCGTTTCGGGTATCTAAGGGGTGCAATCTTTTGAAAGTGTATAGGAAAAGTACTGTATGAAAATAAGTGATGTAAATTTAAATAGTAAATTTAATTTAATGAAAATCAGGAATGAAAATCGATTTAGTTAACTCGATACTTAAAAAAATAATCGAACTATAGAACTTGAAAATCGCTTCCGCGAAAATGGAGCTTTCAATTCTTTAGTTAATTTTTCACATTACTTGTTTAATGTTCACTTTTAAGTGATTGGAAGTTAGCTGAAATCGATTTACATATATCGGTACATTTAATACACCTCTTTGTTTAACATGTTCGCACCACTGTGCGGACAGTGTCATTGTAATCATGATGTCTACGATCATCAGCATAAACCATCAACGCTTTGGTACTTTGAGACACATGCGGCTAGCCGCGGGCCAAGCTCAGGCAAACATCCAACAAAGCAACAGACCAACAGACCAACAGGCCAACAACAACATTTGGGTTACTAAAACAGCAAAACGACGACGAAATGGTCGTAATAGCTACGAACTGAAGCGAGCCCCAAAACGAAGCGAGAAACAAAAACAAACCGAAGCCAAAAAGCGGAACTTGTAATTTTATTTCGTGTATTTCACGTTTAGCGAGGTGTCGCTAGCGCAGTTGTTGTTGTTGTTGTTGTAAGTGTTGTAAATGTTGTTGTTGTTGTTGTTGTAAGCTAGCTGGTGTCTGGCTTAATGAGCTGGCGGCTTTTTTTCGCTAGTCTCACGGCCCAATTGCAAACTAATTGCAAACGCAAACGTATGAGCCAAAATTGAGGGAAAAAGAGTTGGGAAAAGAGCTGGAGAGAGGTGCTGAGAGCGGAGGGAGGGGGAAGCAGTTGAGCTGACACCTGAGATGCACTTGAGCGCAAATAATGGCACACGACATGGCCCCGAGATTTGTAGATCTGGCTTTAATTTTTCTTCTATTTCTTTTGCATTTTTTTTCTTTCATTTTTAGGATGTGGTCAAGTTGCAGCCACATGTTGCCAATTTGAATTAGAATATTAAATGTCATTCCGGTGTTTTGGGGCGTGGCACATAATGTGGCAGCTTTTATCTTGTCTCTGTGACGTTCATTTTTAATGTCAACATAACAATTTCTGCTTATCTAATTGCAACAATTTCATGCAACAATCCAAAGCCAAGTCCAGTTCCATGCACACAACATGCAGCACGAGGCAGATGAGCAGGTGTTTTGCACTAAGTGCCAGGCATGTCACCGACTAAAAAGACAGACGACACAAACAAAAAATACAACATTGAGGATGCAACGTCGCAAACAGAGCCTTAAGTCTGTGGAAGTCTAAGCAAGTCTCCAAGTCGCTCGCGACTTTTATCTTTCACTTCGTCGTCGTCGTCGTGGTCGGTAAAACAAAGTTTGCCTTAATTTGACTAGACTTACGCATTTAGAACCGGAAATGTACGAGGCAACTGTCATTTTGTGCAAATGACACAAAAGACGACAGCCACAACCACAGACAGGCCAAAGGAGTTCTTTCCTGGTCCATCTTGCAACGTGAAATGAAATGGAGCTGCAACAACGACGACGACATAGATGAATGACTGTGTGGACTTTGCACAGCTGCCCGTAGGGGACTTTTGTCTTATATGTAGTACATACTTGTAACTGCCCTCGGATTACCTTTTAGATTTTCTCTAAGCTCGACTTGCAACTGTCTACATACCTGCAATTGAAAAAGAGAACAGAGATTTAGTTTAAACTTTTCGAATATATTATATATGAGTAGAAAAATAAGAGATAGTCTACAAATCAGAATATGCTCATCAAATAATTATAGTAATTATGAATATTATAGAAATATTTAACAAATATTAGAATGTATGCAAAGTCAGTTTTTCGGAATTACGTAAACTTATCAACTGACAATTTTTGTCAATTTCTAAATAATTGAGTTAAATCAATTTAAAGATCAAACTATGGTAAAAATTATATTTCATATGAAAATATTAATATGAATTTAGTCAACTTATCAAGTGACAATTATTCTAAACAAATTATTCTAAATCAATTTCTAGATCAAACCATGGTAAAAATTATATTTCATATGAAAATATTAATATGAATTTAGTCAACTTATCATTTGACAATTTCTGTTAATTTCGAACAAATTAATCGATATCAATTTCCAGATCAAACCATGGTAAAAATGATATTTCACATAAAAATATGTTCACTTTTTACCATGTTATAAAAAGCGTGTAGTTTTTCTTACGAAATCTAATTCATAAGTTTAACAAGTCATTATTGTAGTAGTATTTATGAAATACTCTTTCTAGCCCTAATCATACCACAATACAAAGTACAGCGATAAGAAATGGCAATTTCATAATGTTCTTAGGAATATGAAAACTAAGATTCAATTTACAATTTAAAGTTGCCTGCTTTGATAAGACATTTACTGTTAATGGAGTACTTAATTCTTCCGCCCATTGATCTTGAACGTCCACAAATTTGTCTCTTATTCACTCGTTTCCAAAACCCCTTCCCTTTAATACGCATAATTAGATTTTGACAGTGTTGACTGTCAGCGGGCCATGACAAAGATGCCAGCAAAGTCAAACTGCAGAGACCTCAGCGAAGAGAATGATGTTTATGTTGATGTTGATGATGCTGTTGATGATGATGATGCGGTCCATTTGGCAGCACGGAGAGTGTCAAGTGATGACATCTCCCGTTGACCTTCAAGCGGGCGGCTTTTCTCAATGAAATGTGGATCACACACACAAGGAAGCACAACAAATTCTTACTTGAAAACGCTGTCGTAAGTCTTCCGAAAAAAAAACAAACAAACAAAAAACCCAACTCAAGTGAATATTATCAACAACTACAACAATGAGCACATACTCAAAGATTGGCGTTAATTTTCTTATCAAGCATGAAACAAAAAGAAAAAGTCATAATAATATTAGACAAGAAAATTTCAAAATATTATAAAAAGAATAAAAAGAAGTCGAAATAAAAATTGGCGACGATGTCGCGACGACCAGACAAAAATAAAATTCAGCGATAAGCAAAAGCAAATGAAATAAAACAGCCGCAACAACAGTGAAAATACAACAATAATAATAACAATAACTAGAGTCAGACCCGAACAGCAAGAATCAAATAGAAATGCTCTAAACACGAGACTGCACGACTAACAGATGCCCTGCTTCTATACAATTGTTAATAAATATTAGGCAATTGTTGGAGAAATTTGAAGAATATAATATAATTAAATGTATAGAAATATTTTAATAAATTAAAAAAAAATGTATTTTAGTCTATGGTTCTACATATTCTTTGCTTACTGGGTATACAAAAAAAACCAACAAAAATGGTGCACGTTGAGAACGAAATAAGCTAAAAGGCAATGACAGTAGGGAAAAAAACATGTATAAAAATCATTGGCGCTTGGCCAATTGTCAGCAACAACAACAACAAGAACTGTCGACAGCAGAGTGGAAAAAATAAATAAAATATAACTCAATGTGTATAATATTCATAAATGTATATATGTACTAACAAATAAACATAAATATGAATAGGCAAGTGCGAGTAAGTATGTGTGTACAAGAATATAGCCTAAAGGCATACAAAAAAAAAGATTCAAATAGAGCAAAGCAAATGAGACGCAAAAGCTAAAGACCAGACAGAACAACAGAGCCAAAGTTTCAATCTCTCTCTCTCTCTCTTTCTCTCTCTAGCCGTATCTGTCTTCTCTCACTCTTGCTCAATGCGTAAGGGGAGGCAGATGAAAAACCCAGCGAAATGTTTTAATTAAAATTGTCTTAATTTATAATTTATGTTGGCGGCATTAATTCGCAGGCAACGTCGCCGATTGACGCGACGGCACTAATTCACAGCTGGCCAAAGTATCTAAGAGATACTGAGATACAAAACATCTACAAGTCACAACTATGCATGCAACAAATTGCAGTCAATATTTATGCATCTTTTATCTTTGTTTTTAAAAACAAGATACACCTTAGACTGAGCATAAAACAATTCAAAAATAAATAGGGGTCACATTCTAAATAAATTAAAATTAAATTATGAATCATTAAATAGTCAAAGTTGGATTTAGGTTTGTGATTCATAACCAAATTCATAAAATGGAAAAACAGAACATACAGATTCGGAAAATATTTAATTATTTAAATTTCATAGACTTTAATACAATTTTTTACTAAAACAAAGTAAAAATCGAAATAGTTTCAATGTTTAAATCATTTGCGAATTTAAAATCTCGCCTAGAAAAGTCTTCAAATTGACAATAAATTGTTTGGCAAGCTCAATTTGGCGTCAACAATGGAATATGTACAGTTTTGTGAAAGCCAAAGTATGATTTCTGTCACGTGCCCATCCCTAATGGCAGTTGCGAGTTGTGACTGCGAATGTAACCAAAGTTGGAGTTGGAGTTGAAGCTGAAAGTTGGAAGTTGCAAGTTGAAACAGAAGTTGTAATGGAATGTGCGCCCCTAATGTTAAAGTGCCACATCCAAAACTCTTACAATTCCAGCTCGGGCGCATATAAAAAAACGGATTTCAGTCCCTAATGAAAACGCAGTTGCTGAAGGAGCCAAAGGAGCCAAAGGAGCTAAAGAAATAACAGCGTCGTCGTCAGTTGAGTACAACGAACGCACCGTCAATGAGGTCGACGAGGACGACGAGGACAACAAGAACGATGACGATGACGACATGTTTGCCCCCCAATTGGCAGAAGAGTGAACGCATTGTCATTGAAAGGAACTTGAACGGCGAGTAGGAAGCACAAACAACAATGCAACTTGGCTTCTAACAAAGACAAAACAAAAAAAAATGGGAAACTGAGGACAGCGACTGAAGGCGGCCAGGGGCAGCGACCGCAGCAGGTTCGGTAAACGAGTTCACGACGACGGCGACGTCATCATCACCATCATCATCATCACCATCATCATGTCCTGCATGGATAAAGTCTTTAACCTTTCAAGGATTTTCTAGACACTGGCAAGTCGCATTTATTGAACATTTGGTCTAACAACTGGCAATGTTTGCTTGTTAGGGCTTTAACAACAGCAGCGGAGAAGGGAAACAACGATATTTATATATGTATGTAAGTTTACTTGGAGGGGATCGTCAGTTGCCTGTGTGTGCAGATCTCATATCAGGATAAATGCTGAGACGAGTGCAAAAATCTAATAAATTCAACTTACCAAAGGGGGGAGAAAAACACAGAGAGTGTATAAGTGTCCCGCTCAAAAGTTGATGAACTTTAAGCTCAACTGAGGGCAAAAAGAGAGGGACAGATAAAGAGGGAGAGAGATTGCGTTACGCACCAAGTTGAGCTACCTGAAAGAAGCAGCTCCTACCCTAAAGAACTGATAATAACAAAGAAAATGCCTGAAGCTAAGTACGAGTAGTCTATACAGAAATCATGGCGATGACAAACTGTTAACGAGGGAGGTACTTGAAGTTGTCACAAGTGGACAGTTATGCATTATAAATGATTATAAATATTAAAAAATATTTTTAAATAGTGGTTTTAGTTTTTGGTAAATACATACCAAAATAAAAGGAAATTCTGAGTCATAATAAAGTCTGATTTAAAAATTACATAATATTTAGTCTCACTCATAAACAGTTTAAATAAACCTATATGAACTGCCCTCTTATTAATGTCATGTGTGTGTACATAGCTATACTATATAATAGATCCAAGTAACCCTCTGTTCCAAGGTGTTGCTTTGTCCTGATGCTCTACGCATATTGCCAAACAGAAAACAGAAAAGCAACGCAATTTACTTTTGTCTTTTGGGGGTTGGCTTTTGTGGCTTTCATGTGCTGTAGTAGATAGAAAGGATATTTGTGCTCGTATGTTTGCTAGGGGTTGTCCAACTCATTGTTGTTGTTGTTTTATCTCCAATGCTTCGCTTTGAATGTCTTAGATCAGGAAGGGAACACAGAGGGAATGGGCAAGCACGCACTTTCGTCAATATTTGCAATGCGTTTGCAATTAAAAATTTAAAAAGCTACTAAAGCAAAAAAAAAGAGATAAAACCATCATTAAAAATTAGCAATGCCCCAGGGAGAACTGCACTAACTACGCATAGGGTTGCATTAGGGAAAGGGGAAGCAGAAGTAGAAGGAGATAAAGCGGGGTAACTCGTATGGTTTAATTGCCTTTTTTGCCAAAGATTAATGCCCGGCGATAGAGCGCTACAAATTGCCATAGATAAAGGATAAGAAATAAGTGCAAAACTGCAGCGAATTTGTCATTAAAAGAGAATGAAAAAAAAACAAACAGAATACTCGTAATATTGCGTATACGTAATGTAAGAAATAAAACCGAACTTGCTATATATTGTACTATTCAATCTCTCAACAAATTTTGTTAGTTACGCAGTCTGTTTTATAGATTGTGTTTCTCCTTCTCACATAAATTTGATTTATTTGCTGCCTATTTTTAAACGCAAAGCCAAAGGCGACGAAGACGTCGGCTAATTGTTGCTGACATGGCAAGAACAGGAAAATGAGAAAAACAACAACTGGACTGTACTTATACCTACAAGATACATAGATACTTTTAACTTGGACAAGAGCGAAGCCAATGAAATACTCTTTAGTATTGGAAGATACATATTTTCTGCAAGTAAAGTTGTCAACTATAAACTTAGCTAACAACTATTGAAACAATTAAATTTAATTATTATAAAATTTAAAAAATAATTTAAATTAAAATATTATTTTCCTAATTCAACTCATAGCTAATATGCCCCGTTTAAAAGCTGCCTGAGAAATGCCCATAAATTTTAAATATTTTGCTTGTTTGCACTTTCGGCATATTTTTTCAAAATTATTTCACTTTGTTGTTATATATTTTTTTTCGTCGCTTTTGTTGGCAGTCAAAATTGTTTGTCGTTTGTCGTCGACGTGGACCACGCCCACATCAATTTTTACTGTCTGTGAGTTCTCTATTTAATTTTTTTTTTCGTTGCATATTTTGCTCTTTTTTACACATTTTTTTTGATGAACAAAATATTTTTGCTCGAAAAGAAAAAATATAATAATTTTTCAAGCGAATTTCATGAGAATTTTGCATGAGCTGGTTGGTGGATAGGTGGAAAGGTGGATTGGTGGGTTGGTAGTTGGTTTTAACAAACATCCCGGCATGATTTTGACAAGGTTGTCGCCAGGTTGACTCATTGTTCAAGAGCTGCCTCTATCAATGAATGAATGACAACAATGTGCGCCATAATTGACTTGAAAATGCGCCAATGGAAAATTGGACAAATGGAAAATTGCTTGCCGCGCTGGCTTAACGTTCAGTGGGTCAAATGCGTTTTGGACGAATCAGTCTTGGCTTCTAGTTGGCTAAAACCACTTAAAATATTTAACCAAAAACGCGCTGTGCAGAATTTAACCGCCGAAATGCTTGATAAATTGCATAACTCGAGACGGACGCAACATCAAACAGCTGCAAGCAAACTGTGCAACGGTGCAACGGTGGCAAGTGGGGCAGACAGATATTTCCATGTTGCCTTTTTAAGGTCATGGCGCAAAACCAACTCAAATTGGCATAATTGAGCCGCATGTAGGCGGCATGGGCGCGCCAACGTGCAACAACAACAATAGTTGAATTGGCAATGGCAACAAGTTGCTGCCACACTGTTGCAATTGCCATTGCATTGACTCAACAACTGGCGCAAAACAGAACGACTGTTTAACACAAAATATTTATATTGCATGCAACATTTATTTATTTTATTGTAATTAAACAAATTTTATTAACAGCCTAATTACACATACATTTGTTGCATGCAACATTTATTCAATTACAATTAAATTATGTATTATGTTAAGTTTTATAAATAACTTAATCCACATTTGTTGCATCTCGAGCATGCCCCAAAAGTGTTGCCAACATTGGCCCACAATGTGTTTTGCTGCTGGCCAACATTTTGGCCAATTGGCAGCTGGCAACCGGTTCGGCGGCCCAAATAATTGCCATGGCTCGGCTTGAATGCGTTTATTTTCCAAATCAAGTTCAAAACTGCAATTTTTATTAGTGCTGATGATGACGATGATGATCAGCATGTTAATCATCTTGTTGATAATGATGTGAAGGAAAGCTAACTAGAAAATAATAAACAGCAACAGTTGACGCATTTTTCGTTGGCCGTTTACATAAGCCAAGGGCTCTCAGCGCGCAGACATTGCAGGCAATTAGACGACGACTGAGTTGGCCCAGACACTTGGCCAACAACAAACTTGAGAGTTGCCTGTCACGTGTAAAAAGTCAATAGATTGCACAATGCGGCGTGAAGTGCGCTTGGTAAGAGATAGAGGGGGGCAAGGGAAAGAGAAAGAGAGAGAGAGAAAGAGAGAGAGAGAGAGAGAGAGAGACAATAAAGTGGTTGCTCGCTTTTGCTTTGCAGCGTCAATATTTCCGTAAAAAAACAGCGAGCAAAAATGTAAAGAAAGACAGAGAAAAAACCTAGATAGAGAGAGAGAAAATACAAACAGAGAGAGAGAGAGAGAGCGCAACTTGGTGACAGCTGAGAGAGACAGTCAAGCATTTCATTAATTACAAAAACAAGTTGAAACGTTATAGACAAGTCTCCGACTTAAAGATACCCGTTACTCAAATAAAATACACAAAAATTGTATCTATGCAATTTCTACAATTACTACAACTTTATAGGAAATTGTATACAAGCTTAATAGCTAAAAACAGCCATAACTTCCGTTTTATTTAAAAGATATTGATGGTATTAACCCATTAAAAGCTGCCTATAGATCGGCTGGTACGATTTCGACGAAATTTTGAAATGTGTGCTTAGAAGACCATAGAAGTTGAAAGAAACAAAAAAAAAATTTTTATCTTCAAATTTTATTTTTCCGATTTCCATAAATTTTTCAGCTTTTTTCGTTAACGTTTTCTATGCAGAAAAAAACCTACATAGATATTCACCTGTAAAAAACTACAGGTATAACAAGGATAACTAAACTGTTCAATTTTAATACTTATTTATGTATATTTTTGTTATTTCTAAATGAAATAAATTTTGCCTCGATATCTTCTCACATGCCCCGTGCTAGAATTTTTAAAGTGTCAACACTTTCTTGGGTATTTAAATACCCATTAGCTTAAAATGGGTTAAGTTAGCTGATTGAAAATATTTGAAAGAGTATTTAACATCAAAAAGAGGTTTTTATTTTAAAAACACTGTGTTGTTTGTACGCTGCATAGAAGTGCGTCTGCCAAATTTGGTGTGTCTAGCTCTTGTATATTCTAAGATCTGTTTGTTCATATAGATGCTGTTCAACTAAAAATATATTTACTATATTTTTATATATTATATATTTACAATATACCCTTTTCCTCGGCGAGTAACGAGTATAACAATGCACAACAACTGCAACAAAGAAATACTAAATGCACGTTACGTTATAATTACAGAAAATACACCCTAATAACCCTCCTGGCCACACCCCTTTAGCTCACAGCCGCCCCCTGGTTTTTGGTATCGTCTTCGTCGCATTGTCAGCTTCTAATATTTCACTAGCCCGCCCGACAGTCGCGTGCCTTCTGTCGACTTGAAGCCGCGTCAGCAACGTCAGACTTGAGACTGGCCAGGGGGAGAAAGCAGACACGAAGCGGTAGAGGGAGAGGGAAAGGGAGAAGGAGGTGGAGGGGTTAGTGGTACGCTTTGGGGGCAGCCACTTTGAGGTTATGTGCGCGCAATTTACGTGTGCCAATTAAAAAAAAAAGCGGGACTTGTGCGGGGTATCAGGGTGGTTATTGTGATGGGTGTGGGGTGCAAGGTGTGGGGTGCAAGGTGTGAGGTGTGCTGTGTGGGTGGGTTGGATTGGGGAAGGTCTATATTGCAGGTCTAGTCGGCTCGGAGGTTGGGCTGACAACACAACAACGTAACTGGCCGCAGTGAGCGCATTTTATAGTTCAGTGCCTGCGACAACAACAGCCAATGTGGGTAAGGCAAAACCCTAAAACAAAACCGAAACCCAAACAACCGAATCTCAGATGCTCTACAGGGAATTTTAAGGTAAGTAAATAGTTATGAAGTAAGCAGTTAATTTGTTTCAATAGTGTTTTCAGTTGTTAGTTTATAAATCATTAAAAATCAATGTGATAATTCGTAGAAAAACAGAAGAAATAAAAAAGAAAATAATTTAAAAACTTTGTAGAAGAAATATTAGAAAATTGTCAATTTTGATTATAATAAATATAAATATAATTGAGCAACATAGCTGAAGGTCTCTAAACTGTTTTAAAAACTAGAGATCTTGAAAAAATAATAAAAAAAAATAGAATAGAAATAAAAAAATCATCCATATACCAAAAGGAGAAAACAAGATTTGCTTATGGATGCAGCATCTGAGTTAGTCCTATATTCAAATTAATATAATTTATTTATTTATTATTATTAATATTATGAACATGGTATTATTCTGATTGTTCTATAAATAGTATTATTCATAGTGAATTCATTATTATTGATTTTATTATAATTATTAATGCAGTTAGAATTAATCCCATGATTTCTTGGGCAAACCTTTATTTTTTTTTTTTTTATTATTATTATTAATTCTTTTTTTGGATTCCTAGCACTACAAGTACAAACTTATTCAAGGGTGCCACAGAAATCGCATTCGCTTGAATTTCACTGGAATTCGTATGAAATTTAAGTGAAATTCAAGCGATTTCTGTGGCACCCCCGATTATTTAATGTGCTAGTCACATTAGAATTCGTCGTAGATTACGTTTGGAAGAGAAATAGTTGACCCACTCTAATATATTTACTATATATCATTTCCGATCATGTGACATATTGAATGCAGATATAGTCATGCCCCAATTTGTGGCCTAAAGTAGCTGCATTAACCAATGCAAATGTTTGTAAGTGTATTGACAGCGTCATTGCTGTTGTCTTGGGGCATTACATTTTGTGGCATCCACGGCGTCACCAGCAGCAGCAACAACATTTTGTTGGGCACTATGCAAATATGTACATGAGTGTGTGTGTGTGTGTGTGTTTCTGTTCGTGTGTGTGTGTGTTCGTGTGACGACAATATCATTTACAACAAGCAAATGCCGTTGACGTGTTGGCTGTGAGGCGGCTGGTTGCGGGTGTTGTTGTTGTTGTTGTTGTTGTTGTTGCTGTTGTTGTTGTTGTTGTTGTTGTTGCTGTTGCATTTGCCGCCATGTCGCGCGAAATTTACAATTGACGTCGTTGTCGACGTTGTTGCTGTTGTTGTTGTTATTGTTTGTTTTGTTTTGGTTTTATTTTTTTTTTTGCAATGCTCTCCCATAGCCAGACACTCGGCTCAATGTTCACTCATGCGCAGTGACAGGCGGCTGCAACAAATACAACTACAACATCAGCAGCAACAACAACATCGGCAACTGCAACAACAACAATAGCTGCCACATTTTGACGTGCAAAACGTCTAGAATTTCTCTTGACGGCTTTTGGTTCGATGCTCAACACGAGTAGCCGTTGAAATTCAAAACACCCACCCAACAACAACAACTACGACAACAACTACGACAACAGCAACATTAACAATAGCAACAGCTGCACGCAAATCTAACACAATTTTGTTTTGTTTTGTTTTGGTATTGTTGTTGTTGTTTTTTCGGCAGATCAGCAGCAACAATTCTCTAGATTATTGTTGCTATTATCGCGTGTGAAAGTGCCAACAGAGATTTCAAAACTGAACACGAAAGCTATGAAGTTTTAACTTGAAGATTTTTGTGCACATTTTCTCAAACAACACTTAATGTTTGCCTTGCTGGACAATGGTGGTTGGAGTTTGTTGACGGCATCGGGTTTAGACGGGTTTGTTTCATTATCTAAATGGCCCATAAAACGTATGTCAAGTCTCGTCTTACAACGGCTGTCAATCAATTACTTCTTGACAAGTGCAAAAGCAGAAACCAAACTCAATTGAAAACCGAAACCACATGCCAAGCGTTACACATTTCGCAAGGTTACAGCTGGGCACAGGCAAAAATATTGGTTGGGTCTTTCCTTAAAGTTTATTATCTATATACATTATACACATAAATTTATAAATTTTCTAAGATTTCAGTTGAATATAGCAAAAGTTGAATTATCGCAATCTTTATCACGTTTTCTCTGCAGAACTCTCTATCGCCTCCTTGAAATCATCCCTTTTCCTCTGCCTTTCTAATACTTTTATTATTACTAATTATTACTACTAATACTTTTTGATCTGATTGGTTTTTTTTTGGGTTTTTCCCAATCCCTGCAATAAATGTTAAAATTGTTTGAATTCGCCCAGATTTTTAATTTTTTATCATTTCAGTAAAAAACATAGAAATTTTATTTTATTTTGTTTAGTATTACTTAATTTTTTATATTACTTAACTTTTACATACATTTATACACTAATTTTGGTCAACTGTACTTAGTTGACATTAAATAAATAAATAAAAAAAATCTTAGCTTATAATAAGTAGTAAAGAATCAACAATTTATCTCTGATAACATTGTAAAAATAAGATAGAAGTCTTCCCTTAATATGAACGACTTAATTTTAAAAATTTAAGAAAATTTTCAACTTAGTTTTCGTAAACACAAAACATTTATTTCAATTTATAAAAGTAGAAGAAATATATACAAAATCATTTATGTTTTTCGTAAAAGTAACATAAATACAGTCGAACTTCCCTAACTCGAATCACCATTATGCGAGAAAAAAGTTCGAGTAAGGGAGACTTCGAGTTAGGGAATTTTTTTTTTTTAGTTTTTTAAATGAAACTACAATTTCATTCATTCATAAATACATTTCAAATTGCAAACTTTTCTTGTTATTTTCAACAAAAAAAAATTCCAGTTTGCTCAAGACCTGTCGATATTCTCAAAAATAGGTTTTATCGTTCTTTTGCTGTATCCAGAAGACGTCCCCGATTCAAATGACATAATTAATTTTCCATTTTTTAATATAATGAAAACTGTTTTCAATAAGATACCATATTTTTCAGCCACTTCAATTTTGTTGGTCCACTTTTGAATTTCTTAACAAATAAGTGAAGATTTATTTAATCGATAAACATTTTAATACACGTGCTGGTGCCATGCTAAATAATCTTGAGCTGATGCTGATGCTGATGAGAAGTACATTACGAACATCTTTCCTAAAGCAATTTCACAAGCTTAAGTAATTTTTGATGCAATATTCTATCATATACCATCACCATATGCTAATGTACATCAATATTACGTATCCAAACGAGCCGGTAACAAAAGCATTAAATAGAAATAGAATAGAAAAAAAATTCAATCTTTATTGCGGATTTTCCCGAAAAATTCGACTTACAGAAGTACGGGCCAATATTTTTGTTCGAGTTAAGGAGAAATTCGAGTTAGGGAAGTTCGAGTTAGGGAAGCAGAATTGTATGAAATTTGCTCAGTAAACGCTATTGCCACTCGATTTTGTTCGAGTTAGAGAAAATTCGAGTTAGGGAAGTTCGAGTTAGGGAAGTTCGACTGTATTAATATAGGAAATAATTATTTTTACAATCGCGGATAGACAGACAACTGGCCATATTCAAAGAGTATAATATTAAGTCAAATTTAATAGTAAAATCAGGCTAAAACTGCATTCAAGATCATATTTTCAGCTTAATTTTGTAGATAAATTGCCGTATTTTATCTTCCCTCTCTTTTGCTCAACCTGCCAGCGTTTCTGTCTCTCACTCTGTCACTCTCTACTCAACAGTCTAATTTGATTTTTTTCTCCGTCTCTCTCTCTTCCTCTTTTACAAGGTCGTTAAATTATCAATGTTTTAATCAGGGTAGTCTTCTCTCTCTCTCTCTGTCTCTCTCTCTCTCTTTCCTTCAGTTTAACTATCTTTCTCTTTGAAAAGAAAATAATCATATTAAAAATGTGCTCCCATTGATGTCGCTGTTATTGTTATTCTTTCTATTGTCATTAGATATTTCACTATTTTTTTGTAGCTTCTTTTATTGCCACCGCAACTCTTATCGAAAATTGAAAAGCAATTAGTGCAAAAGATACAAATTATAAATTGTATGTATTATTGTATTGCATCTGTTGTGATTTGACTTCACGGTGAGTGAACTTCAATTGGCTGCCCAATTAGCAGTCATTGTATTGATGGAAGAGAGCTCAAGCTGTGTGCTCTTGATAAGCAATTTGATAAGTCAAAAAAGACAGAGACGGAGTCAACGCATTGCGAATTTCCGCCTAGACAGACCAAGCAACCGTTAAGCAAATAGGAAGGAAATAAACAAGGTCCAAAAGCAGACAGACAGACTGACTGAGAACTAGAACCTGAACCTGAACTCAGGCCAACCAAAGATATAGATGCAAAAAGAGAGACAGAGGGGGAGGGAGAGAGAAATAACCAGTGAAGCAAGTCGCCATCGTCATAGACCGTCACCTGTGCCAGGTGTAAACTGTCAGGTGTTAGGGATGGGAGGAGGGAAGGGGGTGGAGCTGATGTGGCTAGAACGTCTGACGGAAACGTTGGCCAGCGAGAACATGGGAAATGACACTAGGAAATCGCTTGTAAACAACTCGCTCAATGTGTGTCTGAGTGTGGAATGGCCAACAACATTGTCATTATTATCATCATCATCATCATCATCATGATTATCATTGTAGTGAAATGTTGCACAGCTCAAGATTTGTGATAGCATCGCTTTAAACGTTGCATGCAAATTCTGTCACGTCTTCCACGGAAGACGTGTTCTTAAAGATGCTGCCCGGATAGATATGGATTTGTGAAACTCTTTCCCAGACTAGATACCAATGAAAAATTTACTCTACGCTCACAGCACATCGCAGTGATAAGAACTATTATAACCAAATAGCTGATAAGAGGCTCAAAAGAGTCTAAGAATTCGCAAGAGAGAGTGAGTGAGAGAATGTGTGAGCATAGAGGTAATCAGAGATAAGAAAAACTGCGCAAGGCGACCTCATAAGTAGTATTATTATACTATAATATGTATTTGTATTATCAGCAGTTGCTTCAATTCAATTATCAATTATATACACATACTATACTATACTATTTATACTATATATTATGTACACACTTCTATACAATTTAGTTGAGACATTTGTAACACATTTTAAGTTGCTGGCGAACACAAAAAATTATATTACACATATAAAAACACACACACAAACAACAACACAAAACAAGGTCAATGCCTATTAGCAAAATAAGTAAAAATAAATAAAAAATTCCAAAGTACAATGTCATCAGCTGCAAAGACGAATACGCAATGCCCTATATACAATAATAAAATGTAATTCCAATTGGCAAATTCATTAAATTAAAACTGAGAGAGTCGCCATCTGGCGGTCAGAACAGTTACTATCACATCAAGTGATATGTTAAGCATTTTTCAATTACAAATCTAAATACAAATTTAGAGCGTATAACGATTCCCAATATAAGTGCAACAATATTGATTGGAATCATTGACAAAATATTTACATAATAATTTTCACCTTTTTGCTCGCTCAAAGCAGATGAAAAAGAAAATAATAAATAACAAAAAAAAATGTTGAAACACGTTTTGGTTATTTAAATATTTTCACTAATTTGGTGTGTGTGTGTGTGCTAAAAAAAAATAAATACACTCAATACTCAAGTCAATTGAAAAACGATACGCAACAAGAACAACGATAGCAACAACAACAACATCATGTCAATATCATTAGCAACAAAAATCGAACATTCAAATTTAATCGTTGGGCTTAATTAAAATAAACATGGGAATGATTTTTTGGGCCGAGTGGGAGAGGAGTGTTGACAGACGACGCTGAGACGGCTCTCCAGCTCCAAGATTGTGTCTATGTCTATGTCTAGGTCTGGGTCTGAGTCGGAGTCTGAGTCTGAGTCTACCCAGAGGCCACCAATGGCACTGCAACAACAAGCAAACTATTTAGATTTAAGATCAGCGATAAACGACGCATAAAAGTTGCCTAAGCTGAGGTTCAGCCACATACACACCTGTCCCAACAACAGCAACAACAACCATAACAACAACAACAACAATTCATGCAAAAGTACTTAGAGCCGTACTCAAGGCAGGTACTGACTTATAGAAGCACCTAGCCCAGGCCTAGACCCGACCACACCTTGACAGACTTTGCCTTTAGTTCTCCCTCTCCGTTTAAGTTTTTTTTAACAAAAATAGAAAACTGCAAAAAGCGAACATCACATGACATGATGATGCGAGGAGGTCTCGAGACTTGCCAGCGGGCTCTTTTAATAGATCAGCAGCCATAAGAGTGAGCGAGTGAGCGAGTCAGTGAGGGAGCGTACGATGGACTGGCTTATCGCGCTTATCACATCGCCAACTGTCAGCTCTCCCAACAACAAGCTCAACGAAGCAAATCCCTGGGGTTAATAATCATATATGACATATAAATATATATATAAATACATACATACATATATTTAATTAGAACAAACGTCATCGGACTTGCTGGATGAGGTTCAGAGAGATTAGCCCAAAACAGATTGAAGAATTGCATAAATCATATAAAAAACAAGCGAGAAAGGCTACAGTCAAGTACCCGACTATAGGATACCCGTTACTTATTTAAATAAATATAAAAGTAATATTTATTGCATACTTTTAGGCCCTTATATTGCTTGAAACTTAAATCAGCCATTACTACCCTTCTGTTTGGCCAATCTTGTTGCGATAAAGTATCAAAATTAACTTTTATTTTACAATAAAAAACAAGTGTTATTTTGAAAAAAAAAAAATTTTATGTTATTTCGTCACTCAGATATTTTTTTAACATTTCTCAAAATCATTTCATGACAAACCTGGCGAATAAAAGAGAATATTTTCTAAAAGCCCAATTCAATTTAATTTGAGTTCATCATGACAGTCCAATTAGCTGATCACATAGCTCATATCACTAATCAAATTATACTCCAAGTATTATTAAATAGAGAGAGAAAGATCAATGGTGAGAGGGACACGAGTTTGCCAAATAACTTGCTTCTTCTTTGTATTTTTTTAAAAGTTGTACTAAAGAAGAAATGTAATTCTGACTAGGCTGTGATCTTATCAGTTGGACTCTATGGATCGTTCGATTAAAGGTAACCCTGACTAAATATGTTTTATTTCAATTTTTATTTTTTTACCTTTTTTTTGGCAATTCAAAACGTGGTCAACGAAAACTTTGTGCAGACTTTATCAGGCTGGCTGGCAGATAAGATAAGCGAATGTCCAATGAATTACAACAACTCGATGCTTTTGGGACGTGCCAAGCGTTCAATTTTTAATTTGTAATTTCATGCATACAACCAGAAACACAACGACAGAAAACGACCGACAAACAAAAAGCAAGCAAAACAATAACAAAGCCAAAAAAAAAGAGACGAGTCTTATTGAAAGCAGAGATATTTGCAGAGATTAAAGTATTTATGTAAATTTTGGTAATTTTATGAGCGATAAGCAAAAACCCGTTGATACAGTTTTGCTTCGTTTCGAAAACAAGAACATAAAATTCCAAAAAGTAAAGAAAAACAATAAATAAATAAACAAAATTTCGCGATTTGAAATTATTCTAAGTGGAAGCTAAATTGCAGATCAAATGTGTTATGTAAGCAGCTGATAGAGAGAGAGAGAGAGAGATAATGAGAGCAGGCAGCGAAAGTCAACGAGGGCTGCCAACTTGATTAGTCACAAATAGGCGCCGATCATGAAAGCAAAAACAATAAAAAGCTCTCAGCCAGTGACAACTCTTCGAAGGGCAGGCAGAAAAATAAAAACACAAAAGGTCTGCCGACTGCTCAGTCAAAGTCTGCGCCTCGTGACAACGACAGCGTCAGCGTCGTTATTGTTTTTGTTGTTATCGACATACATACATATGTATGTATGTACATACATACATAGTTGTCGTCGTCGTCTATCACGTTCATTCCCAGCTAGCAATTGTAAGATCTTTTACTGATCGCAATCTTCTTGGAGAGTCTTTTTTGACTCTTTTTAATGTTAAAAAAAAGATTAATCTCTTGTGTGATTTAAAAAAGAGTCATAAATGATCCATGTGTATGCCTAAAATGAGATTACAATAACAAAATATACAGCGAACTCGAATTGATCATTTTGCGGACCGAAATGTGATTGCTTTGATTCTTTCTATGAGCGCATATTTCGAACAGTTTGCTGAAGCAAATGAGATTAACAACAACAAAATATAGAGCCATCTCAAAACGATCAGGTTGTTGACCGAAATGTGTTTGCTTTGTTTTGCATATTTCGAACACTTTCGCTCTCTTCGTTGGAATTTTTACTGCAATATTTTGAATTTTGTTTAGCGTTTGACGGTGCAACTGGAAATGTAACTGTTTAATCTCTTTACTTCTTTTGCATTTCGTCAAATCTGAAGTGTTTGCTTTTAAGTTGTCGGTTTAGTACCTAATTGTCTGACGGTCAAGTAAGTCGCTGCTGTTTTTTTATTATTTATTATTTTATATATACATATACATACAATACATTCAATTCTGATATTTCAGAAAGAATTCATAGGAAAAATAGGTGGAGATGGAGCAGCGCAGTTTTTAAGGGCAGCCATACGAAAAGTTTTTGCGGATGACCTGGCTGTTACTTATAGTTGGAAGGGGACCGCCACTAAACCGAGCGCTGAGCGATTGTTCGTGGTTACGACCATTAAGAGTACGTACATATATTTTCATAAATTCTTCAGTACATTTAACTAACAACTTTTCTTTTATTAGACGTTTGCTATATAAAATTCTTGGCAACGGACAAGGTTATGAATGGGGTACTCCAAAAGCATTTTGTTCATGCTGGCGACCGCGTTGCGGCAAAAAGAAAACGTACAAATTAAATTATTAAATTAAAAAGCTGTAATATTAAGTAATAAATAAATTGAATAAAATTATTGAATAAATACAAAATGATAATAATTATTTTTTTAGCAGCAAACAATTGGGAATAAGATCCAATTATGACTCGTAACTGACTCTCATTTGTGACACAAATAAGACTCGAAGGTGACTCTCAAATGACTCTCAAATATGACTCAAATGTTATTCACAAACGACTCTCAATTGCGACTCTTTTAAGAAGACTCAAATGTGACTCAAATATGATTCACAAATGACTCTCAAATAAAAAGATTTGCTCAGAACTAAGACTCCAAACTGAGTCTAAACTGATCAAAAAATAGAGTCATAAATGACTCTTCCAAAGGAGTCTTTGCTAGGGTACCGTTTTCTCACAGGAAACAATCATTTGAGATTCGAAAAAGCGCTCATTTAGATTCATTTTAATCAGTCAAAAGACTCTTTTAAGACTCTTATGTGATTCGAAATGCTTACTGGGTTGGCATTTCAAAGCTAGTTTGTTTGCATGCTGCGCCTGTGTGGGGCGCTCTTTAGCTTCGCCCCTCTCACGCAAGCTCTCTGTCTGCTGCTAACTGCTGCCGCTGCCGCAGTCGCTGCTGCCTCTGCTTCTGCCTTTGCGTCTGCTTCTGCTTGTTATTGTTATACTACAATATATACCTACATACATACAAATACATATTAATATATTATGGTGTGTTCCTTTTTTTTTTTGCACAACAAGCAACGCTGGCAGTTGCGACTGCGCGGCGCCCAGACAAAAGCAGCAACCAAAGAGAATGAGGAAGAGAGGATGATTGAGAGCAAAGTACACAACAAACAGCAGACAGACTTCAACCGGTTTTTGCGATTTATTTTTGCCCTTGCTCCCCGTTAAACCCCCAGCCAACCCTTCTAACCATGCCCTCACGCCCTTATTATATTATAACATATTTGCTGGATATTTAACATTGAAGCTGTTGCGACTTTTGCAGCTAAAATTGAAAGGCTGCTGCCACGGGCGCAGTCGGCGTCGCTGCGACTGCGCAAGCAACAAGATGACAGGCAAAAAGTACAACAAGAAAAGATAAATTGTGCGCAAAAATTTAAAAGCTGTAGATACATACATATGTACATATATCGAACTTCGATTTATAAATAAATTGACTAAGGTGAGACTTTGGCACTCGACTGTAATTGAATTGTAACGACATTATCGATATTTTGATCGATTTTAGCTAATTTATGTTGACAAACGAAAATTGTCGCCATACTAAAAATAATCGACACTCGTCATTGTTCTTGTTGTTTGCCAGCAAACAGACGTCAGCAGAGACAAGTTGTCGTCGTTGCAGCGCCGCTTTGGCTTCGGCCACGGCCACAGCAGACGCGCGCTGGCAGCGCAGAGAGCACGCAACTTAAACTGTGAACAACAAAAAAAGCTATGGGCCAAACAAAAAAAAACTGTGGTATTTATTGTAATCAAAAAAATAAATCGAGTGTGCTGTTTAAGCATAAAATTAAGTAGTTTAAATAATAAAAAAAAAAAAAACGCCAGTTGCCGGATCAAGAGCAACAATATTTTTTGTTGTTTTTGTTTATTGTGGGTGCAGCAAGGGAGTAAAAGAGATAGCTATCGAAATATTAAATTAACATAAAATTTTAATCTATAGATATTATTATTTTAAATGCTTGTCTGCTGCGCATTTTTTATGCCAGCGCTGCCAGTGGCGCCGTCGCTGCCGCAGCCGCTGCCTCAGTCGCTGTCGCTGTCAATGACGGGGGCATCGTAAGTGATCTCTCCTTCTCGCTTGCTCTGCCGCTGTCTACGTTTGACTTGCCTTTTTGCACTTTTATGAGATTTTAACGGGGCGAAGCAAGCGACGAATTGTCGTTAAAGAAGATCGAATTGAATACGAATGCGAAATGCGAAATGTGAATGAGAATCCAACAACAGCAGCAGCAGGAACAACAACAGCAAAGACAACCAAATATGGCGCCGCCTCAGTCGCTGCTAGTGGGCGCTGCAGTAGCTTAAGGTGTGAAGAAGCCGACGGCGCCATTTATTTCAGTGTCAAAGAGAGGGTCGAGGAATAAAGAGCATACGCGTTGTGTTAGGCACAGCGGGTTGCCAAAAGCGAGCTTTAACGGAATGAACCGAAAAGCGAAATTACTTAAGAATTAATACTTTTATGTATTTATGTATGCTATGCACATGTATGGTTAATAACCGTATCGAATACATTTTAAAGAAAATAAAACGACTCATAAACTACTTAAAATACACATAAATATGAATGACTATGGATCGAAACTGTTGTCAGTTTGTAGAACCGTTAAATTGAACGTTGCTTGTGCTTTTAAATTGAAGCTGACGAAATAAAAAGAGGACGTGTGAAGAGCAGTGTTGCCAATTTAGCTATTTCCCCGCTAGATGTAGCGGGCTGCAATTGGCGAATGCGGAATAAATTGTCAAATAGCGGCTATCGGGAACTATAGCTATTTTCCATTGTGCACATCCTCGAGCACTTCAAGGTGGAATCAACCAACATTGAAGAGAGTCTGTTTCAATACTCGAAACCACAAGCTTTTGGGCTGAAATGTCCAACTACTTGGATGCAGCAGGAAATATAGTTTTTCGGCAGTGGCATTATTTGCGCTAAGCCTTTTATATCTGTCATGGTCGAACGCCGAGGTGGAAAGAGTCTTTAGTCAAAAGAACAATGTCAACACTAAACTTCGAAATAGAATGGCCGTTAATATATTAAACTCAATTTTAAAATTTAATTTCAACTTGAGAAGTTTTCAAAAATACTGGATTAAATCAATAAAAACATCGTTTCACCACTCTAGGGCTTTTTTATCAGCTACCAACAAAATATTCTGGCTATTTCTAGCTTCTTTCAAAGGTCAGTTTAGCTATTTTATGATTTTAAGAGTTGGCAGCACTGGGGAAGAGCAGCTTTCTTACTGATATATTAATATATCGATAAATGTTTTTGCTGATTATATCGATAATTTCGTGAATTATTTGTAACGGCTTTTATAAAATATTTTTGAAGTTAAAAAACGATCATTTTTGTTTGAGGCACTCACCTTTCGTTTCTTATGATCCAATTCGCAATTCCAGGGCGGAATCGCCTTGTGCATTTCCTTAATTTCGACCTCCTTCAGTTGATCCAAGATGCGTTGATATTTCTCGCGATTCTCGACATCGAGCGCCACATGGAGATAATCATGCCAATTGCGCGAATCGAATCCCCAGTGGCAGGTGCGATTCTCGAACTTGCGATGAACATGTCCCACAAATTTCTGTGGCGAGAACCAACCCTCACACTCCAGGCACTTGATGCACGTCGGCTTCTGGTAGGAGTACATGTCCGGCGTGCAAATTCCCTCGCATTTGCCAAAGCACTTGTGATACACCTGAAAGCTGAGCGCTCCCTTGGCCAAACTCTCCACGGGCACATAGCTATTCCGATCCGAGCGATGCAACAATGCGGCACACAGTCGCTCCGCATCGGTGCGTGTTATCAATCCGCTGGCCTTCACATCCGATGGGAGTATCTTGGCGGCCTTGAACTCGACCAGCTGATCGGGCGTGCACTGTGAACAATAGATGCCCAGCTCATCAAAGATCCGATTGATCTGCTCGAGCGTAAAGTCGTTCAGCACATTGTTGAGAAACTGTGGCAAGCACAAGCGCATCTCTCCCCCCAGCGAGAAGCAGCCAATTGTCTTGCCCTCCAGCCGTGTCTCATACAGCTCACCACATCCCGAATCTGGCTGCGATAATATCGGCTGCGATAATTCCGGCGGCAGCGGCAATGGCGCTGCATAGATTTGTGATCGCTCGCTGTTGACAAGCTGTTGGCCCGTGCTGCTGCTTGCCTCATGTGGATGCTGATGGTGGAGCTCATGTGGCTCTGGGGAGCTGAGTATTTCCTTTTTGATTAGTGCTACGGCAGGACCCTGCAAACTTTTTGTTGCACTATTCTGATACTTTTTCAGCACGCTGCTGATCATCGGCGTCACGTATTCGGTCATTATATTATTATCGATAACACGATTGCCCGATAAGTCGCTCGATTGTCTCGCTGTTGTAGTTGTCGTTGTTGCTTGCGTGTTGTTTAAATCAAATTCACGTCGGCGACAACATTTTCTTCGTTCTCAATATTTATTGCAATTATTATTATGAATACATGTTAACAATTTGGCACTTTGTACATTTCTCATATATTTCATCTTTGATTCCCTACATTTGCCGTCGGGCGCTGTGCTCTCTTTAGTGAGCGCGAGAGCTTTTTTTTGTGTTGTGATGGCGCGCGTGTTGCGCTCTGCCAGCGTTGGCGCTGACGCTGGCGTTAACGCTGACGTTGGACGCTGTTGCAGCAACGCGCAGCCGAAGCGACGGGCACAATATTTAAATTTGTCTTTCTTTCTATCTAAATATATAACTTTGCCAGGTTTCAAACTTGTGCGCACTTTGACTCGACGGCGATGGCGATGGCGACAACGACGGCAGTTGATGTGAATTTGTTGTTGTTATTCACTTATTAAATTTTTGCCATAAATTAATTTCCACTTTTTGACCGGGGCACACACTTGGGAGGCGCAATAGAATTTCTACATTTGAATTTCGCATTCGTATATATTCTTAACTTTTATCTTGGCGGTGCAAAAGCGCCACACGACGACAGAGAGACGGATACGACGAGACGAAACCGACGGATACAGATACAGACGTTGCGGCAGCCGTTGACGCTGACGCTGAAGCTGGCGGAGACGAAGACGAAGGCCGGCAGACACAGACACACCGGCCGGACACAAACACACACACGCACAAGCACGCCACGCCACGCACACACACAGATGCACAGGCACGCACGCACACACACACCCAGACAGAGACTGAGACTGAGGCAGAGACAGACGCAAACGCCGCCGCCTGACAATTCTTAATGCGGCTGCTGCTGCTGCCCGAATGTGCCGCCTTGTTTGTGCACTATTTATAAACTATTTTTCTTTATTTTTTGCTTTACTTTTAATATGCTTGTTGTGCTTGCAAATATTTTTGCATTCTTAACGATTTGCCTTTGTCGTTATTGAATATTTATTTAGAATTTGCTCTTTGCTCTTCTTAACACAAAAGCCTGCACTCTGCAGAGCCACACACAAAATATACACGGCGTTTGCGTTTCGTTTTGTTTCTTTTATTTTTGTTTTGTGCTTCTTCTGAATGGGGCGAACTTGCCGCAGCGACGCGTTCGCACGTGCGAGCTTTCTGACGACCGCCACAAAACTGTTCGAAACGTCCGACGTTCGACGTTCGTAGCGGCAAATGAAAAGAGAATGAATCGCGATGTTTCTCTTTGAAAACTTTCAGATACTTTGAAGTTCGTACCGTACGAATGCTTATGCTCTCGCTCTCTCGCTCCCACTATCTGACATAGTCAAAGCAACCACCATTTGCTCTGGAAGCAACTGCTCTCTTTGTGTGCTTTTTGGCGGCGTGTCTGCCAAATATGAGCATCCTCTCCGGATTAAAAGCACGGATGCCACTTAAAAGTAATCTATTGAGCCAAAAACAAACGAAAAATGAGCCAAATTCACTAAAAGAGCGCCGAATGTTAGTAACACTCACTGTGCAGAAAAGAGAACATAACAGTGTCGAACTCACCACGGAGAGCGACAATGCTCTTCTCTGTTAGTATGCAAGTGTTAGTGACTTTTTCTCTGCGTTGTTAGTATTTGTGCGCGCTAAATTTGAAATGGAAAAACGTGAAATTTTCTAAAATTAATTTAAAAAAGCTGAGAATTTATTTCAAAAAAACAACAAAATCCAAAATTAGGTAATATAATTAACTTTATTTAGAATTGGTTTTGGTGGCAAAATTGAGAAAAAACCCCAAAAAAATTGAGAAATAACAGGAAATTTGAGAAACAAGAAATATCAATAATTCGAGAAAAATTCAACAAACTCTCTGACACTAATTTCAAAGCTCTAGCTCAAAAAACAAAAAACTTCACTTTTTCGGCTTTGTGAGAAATTTTACCTGAATTTGCTGGAGAATTTATTCTGGAGTCCCAGGAGCCCAGAACCAGTCAAAACAGTAGCAAGTAGATGCACAGAAAACGTTTTGCGTTTAGCGGGAGCGAGAGAGCGCGCTTTACAGCACACTGGAGTGACGGGTGCGACTAGCTTTTGCTTAATGGCGTGCTTGCCAAGCACAGCTGTTGGGTTTTGTGAAAATAGACTACACAAAACTGCCGCAAGGTGGCGTTATATACTGAACAATTAAATTTGTTTGTTTTGTGACAAAAAACATACAAATACCTAATTCTGAACTGATCAAAAAGGAGCCAATTCGAAAAAATAAGTGCCATTGCGCCAACAGGACAAAGAAGAGCCAGTTTTGGTGCAAAAGCGCCAATTGTGGCAACCGTGTCTGGAAGCACATGCTCTCTTTGTGTGCTTTTTGGCGGCGTGTCTGCCAAATATGAGCATCCTCTCCGGATTAAAAGCATAATTGGAGAGATAAATTGCCAAAAACTCGTTCCATTATCGAATGAGCTAAATATTCAGCGAGATCAGTGTGCAAAAAATATAACAATTTGGTTAATTTCTAAAATTAATTGCTAGCTAATTAATCATAATTTTTAAATTAAAAAGTTTTGAATGTTTATTTTAATAGATCATATAAATTTAAAAACAGAGGTAGTGTGCATTTTAAAAAGTTTGGCAAATAAAAATTTTAAATTTGGTGCCGTTAGGTCTTCGCGTGGCGAAGTTAGTAAAAAATCCAAAAAATAAGAAAATTGTAAATTCGAGAAAAGTCCAACAAAAATTCTGGTAAAATTTTCAAATTCTAGCTTCAAAATTGAAAAAATTAATTTTGAACTAGCGAAAAGCTGCCACCTTTTTTTACAGCCAGGGCTGCCAGATGATTAGTTACAGTTGTGGGGTCCACGGTCATTGTTGGGTTCAGAGCACAGTCATTTTTACAATCAACTATAGATGGCGCTGAATTGTGTTTTCATATTTATTAAACATTTAGCGTTGTTCGAGCGAGAGCGCTGGCTGCAGTGAAGGCGGCGCTGCTCATGAGGTTTCTGCTTCAAAATTAAGAAAGTTAAATTTTTGTCGCGAAAAAACTTCGCACTTTTAAAAGTGCGAAAAGTGGGGACAAATTAATGCTATCGATAGCTATCGATGGTTTAAAAAATAATATCGCTGACTATCGATGGTGCCGACTATCGATAAACCCCTAAACGAAACAGCAATCAGCTGTTTGTTGTTTTTAGCTGCTGGTTTGATTTGGGTAAAATTTAGTTTTATACATAAAATGCAATTGCAAAGTGTATAAAAGTACAAACTATAACTTACACAACTGACTTGTACATTACAGTACGTAGAGAAGCTAAAAGATGCCGGAGCCGCGCAGTCCAATGGCCAGTTTCGCCCAATCAGTGCAGAATGCAATTGATGGCCCCATAACCTGGTTCCGTGGTAATTATTGCATTTAAATGATAGACAAACTGCAACCAAGACATATTGGCATACCGTTACAGCAGTAATTGTTAAATTTTATCCAAGCGTTTATAGTGAAAAATGCCATTTTGAAATTACATAATGACATAACCTCAAATGTAAAGCGGCTTTGTTTTTGTTTACATGTATTTTTTGCATTTACAGAATCGATTGTGGAGCCAAACCAACAGAAGTCCAATTGGTATCATCAACGCTTCCGTCGCGTGCCGACCATTGATCAGTGCTACACGGACGATGCCGTCTGCCGTTTCGAGGCGGATCAGCAATTCCGACGCGATCGCATGGTGGACAACGAAGTTGTCGCCATTTTGCGTCAACGCTTCGAGGATTGCATGCTGTATGAGGCTCCCGATCACATGGTCAAGTGCCGACCACTGCTCGACACATACGAAAAGGCAACCGAAAACTGGTTCATCAAGTGTAAGACACCAAACAATGTTTCTCTTTGACTCACATTGATAATTCCCTTTCCCTTTTGCAGATGGAGATTTGGGTGGCTATGCCAATGCCAAGACAGCGTACATGAAGCAGAAGCATCGTCTGATCTGGGAGCGTCGCCATGGCCCCGTTGGCAGCGGCATGAAGCAAGAGGAACATGTCGCACACTAAAATGTTCATCAATTTCTGATTAAAAACACAATTGTTCTACAAAATACACACAAACTATAGAAAAATTCAGATCGAAACAGTCGAGAATTACGGTTATTAGTTTATATAGTTTATTAAATGTCTAAATTGTGTATAGAATGTTATAATCTGACAAGGATCTGGACTTTGAGGCGCCACAAATGAAGCCTCAAAGTGCAAAGTCTTGTCATCATCAGTCCTTAAAAAGTTTGCTAAAGATTAGTTTAAGTTTCATTCACTAACTAATGGATACGAGCGGTTTGTTCATGAGGCTCTTCTTGAGCTTGGCCAGAGCACTGGTCGTGGTGCCATCGCCTGGCCTTTTGTCCTTATTCTTGGGTCCCAGCGGAATCATGCTGGTGTCGATGAGACGTCGACGGAAGTTCTTGTAGAATTGCAGCACCTGTGGATTGGCCCACACCTGTTTGGCATCAAAGTCCAAGATGCGTACAGATTGCAGCGACTTGGCGCGCGATAGGGCGACATAAGCCTGTCCAGCCTCAAACACCTTGGAGAGCGACATCTCGACACAATCCAAGGTTAATCCCTGACTCTTGTGTATGGAGAATGCCCAGGCTAGCTTTAGGGGCACCTGGCGACGTGTCAAGACGCCACCAGTTGCCGTCTTGATGATCCATTTCTCGTGTCGGCAAACGTACTCCTGGTTGTTCTTGAACCGCACCACGGGCAGACCCTTCTCAATGCGAACGACAACACCGCGGGCGCCATTGACCAAACCATTGGCTATGTTGACATTCTTTAGCAGCATCACCTGGGCATTGATCTTCAGATACAGCTGCGATGGCGCCTGCACTTGTTGGTCCAGTTGCTTGCTCATGTTGGCATCCGAATCCTCGGCCCGGAACAGTACACTGTCGCCGCTCAAGTTCTCCAGCTTGGACTCATTAATGGAGTTGGCGTCGTTGGTGTGCGAGCAGAGCTGTGTGGCCAAAATGCCATTGCCTTCGATCTTTTGCTTTGAGGTGGACACCAAGCGTGTCGAGATGTCGTCGTTCACATGCCCAATGCGCAGATGGTTGAGTATCTTGACAAATTCTGGATCGGATTGACGATGCACCTGCTTCAGTTCATAGACGCATTGGATGCAGGTTTCCCAGGCGCTCGACTGGAAGCAAAAGCGCTGCTGTGCTCCTGTTTCCCCCTTCACCACAGGCGGCAACTGCAGAAAGTCGCCACAGAGTATCAATTGAATGCCACCAAAGGGACGCTCGTTGCGTCTTATATGACGCGCCACAGCCTCGATTTTCTAGAAATAGTATCCAATAATTAGTTGTTGGAAAGATTAACAAGTTTGCTGGCTGACTTACCTCAAAGAACTGTCCATCCACCATGGAGATCTCGTCAATAATAAGTCGCTTGCACTTGCGCCAAGTCTGTGCGCTCGCGGGACGCGACGCCAGCTCCAGACAGCGCTTCATGGTGGCATCTCCCCCGCCGATGCCGGCAAATGCGTGCAGCGTCGTGCCGCCAATTAGACAGGCGGCCACGCCCGTGGATGCAGTGGCAACGGTGCCATCCGGCGGCAACGCTGAGACAATCTTGCGCAGCAAAAAACTTTTGCCGGTGCCGGCGGAGCCAGTGAAGAAGACATTCTTGCCGGCGGTGCAAGCGCGCAGCACTTCCATTTGCTCCGCACTCAAACGCAACGAATCCTCCGAATCGATCCCAGTGGCTAATGGTGATTCCTGGTAGAGTTTCTTGGCAGCAGGCACACTGCTTTTATCCTCAGCGCCCTCCTTGAGCTCCGCGAAGCGACGCTTCTTGGCTGCTTGTGGCGATGGCGTCGTCGTCGTGCCACGTGAGATGAGACCAGCTTTTTTGCGCGCCAAAACCATCTCGGCGGTGGTCACGGGTGAGATGTCTTCAAAGCTGCTTGGCTTGCCGGACAGCATGTGCTCGCGCAGCTTCTTCTGCATAGCTGCCTCGTCCATGGGCGTTCCACCCCCACCCCCTCCCGCGCCGTTCATTTTGATGAACAACGTGCGCAGGAAGAGCATTAGTGGTCCTGGCGGTGCGTTGGACAAGTAGAGCGCGCACTGCTCTGCCTTAAAGGTGAACGTTGCCTTGCCCTCGTTCATGAACTTCTTGTGCACCATTATGTCCTTCAACTTGAATTTGAGCGGCTTCAGTTTCTCGGGCGTCACTTCCACAAACATTTCACGCAAATCGTTTCGCACCAAACGCAACGTTGCCGTCTTGTAGGTGAGCTTGCGCCCCGTAATGCCCACCGCGTTTGTCCATTGTATATTAACCGCGCACGTTATCACGGCATCGTTGAGGTCCATAATTTTGTCTTTCAATCAAATTATTTAAAATTTTCAATCCCTGGCCAGGCAAAAAGAGTGTGCACACCTCCCGCCAAAATAAATAATGACCGATTGTCGATCGATAGACAGTGGAGGCCACACACTATGCCAATCGATATTTGCTTTGAGAAAGACAAAGCAATAGTTTTGCACGACGCCAGATGGCGCCAGTTGCACGCGCGCATTGTTAATTTGAAAATTAAAATCGGGTCTAGTTGCATTTAAAGTTGCATTGGAAAAACAAGTGTGTGCTGATATAAAATTGTTGTGCTTTATTGTAAATTTGTAAATCTAATACAAACCATTAAAAGTTGTGTTTGGAAACCAAATACGTTTTTAACTCTTTGAAACTGAAGCTACAGTTCGACCGACTTTCTTATCATGAAACAATTACACTAATGAACATCCCATCACATACATTTCATTTCGCAAGCTGCTTCACTTACTAACACAAACTACTATGAAGCATCAAGTGGTAAGTTTTTCTTATGAAAAGTCAACAAGCACTAATTGTGGGGAAACCCTAATATTATATAATATGTAAAAGGTTGTCAGCAGCCGACAAGTCAATGAGTGGTCCAGGAAAAGACTAAAGTAAAAGTTCCAACTGCTATAAAAATTCAGCTTGACACTTTTTTAAAGGGGGGCGGGTGGAACTATTTACTTAAGATATCGTCATCATTTGTATTATTACCAACAAAACAGACTATCCAGAAAGTTCATGGAACTCTCGTGTTGTTAAGCGTGGGAAGTTCATTGATCGTCGCGAAGGTTTCAAGTTCGATTCAAGAAATTTCCATGGATTCTCTTTTACCTTTCTTTTCAGCATACTCCCCCATACATTATTGATATATTGAAATGCAAACACAAAAACTGAAAGTGAATTGGGAAACATGCAAATTTCTCCCACATTTTGGCAATTCTAAAAATTGCCCGTTTCGTTTTAGAAACCTTATCAGCTTGACTATTGAACATTTTGGGTTTTTAGTCTAGTCATTTCGTTGATTGGCGTTATTACCTCAGGGAATTAACCTGGAATAACTTTGCGCCATGCAGTCTGGACCATATCATTAAGGGCGGAATCAATTCATGGTTCAAAGTTTAAATCGCTTTACGATCTTTTGATTTATTGGGCCTTTTGAATGGCGTCTTTTGTTTACGATATTATATTTTGTTTATTTCGCACCGAGATTGTTTTTCATATTTTCAATAAACAAAGTCAACTGATTCGATTTTTTTTTTTTAACAAAATGTTTCGGTTTTCGGCGCCGGCGTCATCTGAAATCACATACAAAATAAACAAATATATGTTTTTAGATTCTTATACATAGACATATATTTCTATACATTTGCAGATTCACATACATACATACTTTTGTGGGTCATCGACGTTAAACAGCGAAGAAGTGTAGTAATGCTTTTTTTGATACCCTGTAAATTAAGAGTAGTTTGCTATTTTTTAATTCATCATCTGAAAGGTCGAATCTTTTGAGTTCTTATCTGTTAAGACTTGGAAACTTGAGTTAGAAATTTTGTTTTATTCATTGAATTATGAACTTTTCGGCATTAAGTTAAAAAATATAAAATTCCCTTTATAGGAATCTTTATTTTGTTAAATGTAAATATAATATAATAAAATATTTATTTTAAATATGACGAATATTATTTAAATATTGCATCAAATGGAATTTAAATATTTTTTCGGGAATAGACCCAATCATTATCATAAAGTATTCCAGGTGTATTGTTTACAAAGCTTATCAGTCTAACAAAAATTGCACATGTGACAAATGTGAATGGCATGAATAGACTGAGAGTTCGTCAGAATTGATAAGTTCAAATTGCTTTGCATAAACAAATAATAGAATTAAATAATAATAAATGTGGGAAACTCAATACGCAGGGTATTCAAGATGTCGAACTGAGCATTAACTTGTTGATTGGTTTGTTTGATTCTCTCAGAGACGGAATCGAAAGAGCGCGCCTTCATTCATAACAAACAAACTATCAACGCATTGAATAGAAATAGCTAAATTAAGATGCTAATATTATAAATACAAATGTATATATATATACATAGATAGATAGATTGTACTCTTTAGAGCTGTCGTAACAGAAATGTGCAATTTCATCAGCCTTGTCGAATTAACGAAAAACACATTTTTAAATGCCTGGCATCGCATCATCTTTAGACGAGTGGCGAGGGGTACGCGGGTGTTTGGTGTTGTGGGGGGCTGCAAACCTTACCTGTGTCCCATTTCGAATATTTCCCAAGACGCATTTCCACTTTCAAATACTGCGCAAGTACAAACAACAAAATAGAAGCTAAATCCAAACTGGTTTTCTTAACCAAGGGGTTGGTTGATGATAGTGAGAGAAACATTGACAATAACAGAGAGAGAATAAAGCAGAGAGAGATGGAAAATCTCGCATAGGCCGGCAACCGCACGTAGGGCGGTTTTTATGTTGTGGACTACGTGCTGGATGACACGGCAAAACTGTTGCTGTTCTTTTCTATTGTTCAGTTGGTTTATCAACTGATTTTCGGGGCCAGCACTTAGGCATATTTCTGTCTGTCTGCCTGTTGATATGAATATTACCTTTGCCCTAATGCTAAGAATTGGGTTAATTGTACAGGTGGAAATGCAATTATTTTAGAAAGAAACTCAACACGCATTTAACCCATCAAGGCCATAGGAAAGTGCGTTGCCACAGATCTGTCCGATGTTTATCATCATAAATTAAAGCACGTGGCGTAAGTTTTGTCCTTGTTCGAGAGATAAATAGATATTCTTAGCGTCAGCTTTCTAGATCGTGGGCGTTAAGTGTGTGACAACTATTGTCCCACATTCATAGCTAAAAAGATCAATATAATGATCGGGCTCTTACACGTGGCGCCTTTACAAACGCACACCAAGATCAAGGTTTGGTCATTGGCCAAAACAACAAAACATGCATACTAATATTAGCTAAGAGAACCTGACTGTGAGAGACTCTGTACTTAATATGCAACTGTTTGGACAGATTGAAAAAATGTTATACATATTAACCCATTAATGGCTGCCCATAGATCGGCTGGTACGATTTTGACGAAATTTTGAAATGTGTGCCTATAAAACCATAGAAGTTGAAAGAAAAAAAAAAAAAATTTTATCTTCAAATTTCATTTTTTTGATTTCCATACATTTTTCAGCTTTTTTCGCCAACATTTTGTATGAAGAAAAAAACCTAGATATTTCTGTAAAAAACTACAGGTATAACAAGGATAACAAAACTGTTCATATTTTATACTCATATTTTAATTATTTCTCTTTACTATGAAATAAATTTTGCCTCGATATCTCTCACATGCCCCGAGCTAGAATTTTTAAAGTGTCAATACTTTTTTGGGTATTTAAATACCCATTAGCTTTAAATGGGTTAAAAATCAAAAATACATACTTTATATTTTAGAGAATACTAATAAAACTTGTAAAATAAATAAAATGATAACATATCAAAATTATTTCTAAAATGGAAAACTACATAATTTTACTATGGTTTAAGAGTATTTTCTTCCAAAAATTACTCGGCATATTTCGCAGAGTTTCGCATTTGTCAAGATGAAGTCAGACATGACTTTCATTTTTCGTCGCGTTCGCAATGCATTGTTTTCTATAAATTATTCGAAAACGACAAGTCTTCAAAGCTTGTCTTTTATAATAAAAATAGTGTTGATAAATTGCATTAAACACGTGAGAAAACATTTTGGAAAATGTCAACTTTTTCCATTTTTATTTAAAGACATACAAATGTCGCGTTCTCGACTCCTGAAATACCCATACTTCGTTGTTTGCCAAACATAGCATACGCTTTGTACATTTCAAATACAGAGTCCAAAAAAACCAACAAACTACGTCGAATCGTGGCCCACGTAAATATTGTAGCTACCAAAAATCGTAGTATTTACATGCGTCCAACATCAAGTGTCGTCAACAGCGCCCCCGCACGTTGTGCTTGTTGTGTTGCGGCTCGTGCCGCTCAATTTAATTGATATGCTCGCCTCATACGTCAGTAATTACTAATTAGCCGGCAACGTGACTTATGCTAAAATATCACTTATTTATGAATGTGTGTGTGTGTGTGCGTTTCTGTCGATAATTCGCGACTAGACAAGACATGACTGAGTCATCAATGCATATGCAAATCGATGCGAGCGATATCGATAACAAATATGTTGATCTTGTTGTTTTTGCGTTTATCTCCACGTATTTCTAAATAACTCTTGTTTACCAATAAACACAACGAGCGCGCGATTAAGGTAAACATATTAGAACCGGTCAACAACAGCCCGCACCCGCTCAAGGCTGATATCGTCTCATTCCCCACAAAATTAAATGACTCGAGCGGTCTGCGGCTGCAACAGCTAAAGATATAGAACAACAACAAAAGTATGAATACCAATAACAATGGCGACAAACAACAACAAACACAGTTGTCAGTTTGTACTACGCAGAAATTCTGTAGAAAACAAAAACAAGAAAAAAAACAAAAACATCAGCAGACCGCTACCCCAAACGGAGCTGAGCAAGACAGAGAGAGAGAGAAAGAGAGCGCGCGTGCGCTCGGAGAGAGCATTTTTACGTATGTGTGTGTGTGTTTGTGTTATTGTTTTGCTTGCACGCTTAACGAGAGAAAGAGGAAGAGTGTGCAGTATAAATAGAGCCCCTCAATGCCGTTGTTTGTCAATTGGACTCGCATAGCGAACCGCAAACGTACGGAGCAGCAGCGGCAGCGACAGCTGATAAGGCAACAACGCAATTTGGCGCAAACAACAACAAAAGTCGTTCGATTACGATTTACAAGTGTGCAATTTCTACAAAGTAACGGAAAGTTTCATAACCATCCAATAAAGATGTCTGCATCGCCCACCGCCCGTCAAGCCATCTCCCATGCGCTGCCTCTGGCCATGACCAAGACCAAGAAGATTGTCATCTCGGATCCCATGCAAATGCCGGAGGTGTACTCATCCACACCCGGCGGCACCCTCTACTCCACCACTCCTGGCGGTAAGTTGCAGAGATCTATTTCAGTTACTGTGAATCAGTCAAAATTTGTGATAACTTTCAGTCTAGCCGAGCACATGTGAGTCACGCCCACATTTGCTTGCGCAGCTGTCTTATCACCTGAATTGCGTCTGATGCAAGATTCAATGACACTTTACTCATAGTTTATTTTCTATATTGTTTTAATTGCAGGCACCAAATTAATCTATGAACGTGCCTTCATGAAGAATCTGCGGGAATCACCATTGAGCCAAACGCCTCCCAGCAACATCCCAAGCTGCCTGATGCGTGGTACTCCCCGCACCCCCTTCCGCAAGTGTGTGCCCATGCCGACGGATTTGGTGAAGAAAACATCATCGCTGAAAATTGAGGACCAGGAGCAGTTCCAGTTGGAGCTGTAACCGAGCGAGACAGCCAAGCATCGCAATTCCAAGCAGCTACTGCCAAAACTCATTTACCATATTCACATATTTTATTTATCACAAGCCATCAACCTAGTTGTATTAATGTACTGATAGTCCCCAAATCCCCATTTAATCCATTCACCATGAAGTTGATCATATAGCTTTTAAGTTTGTAGCTCTTCCCGTCGATAGAGGCGATTGTTCAGTTTTCAGTCATATTGACTGAATTTGTTTATTGTATTTTATATTATATTGAATATTTAGTTATTAAGAAACTCATGCAATAAAATGAATATTACTACTTAACGGAATTCGATCTATCTGATTTGCTTATATTTATCAGCTAATGAACCTTGAGACGCTTTCTAATGAGTCGACTAACCAAGTTATCAAAAAACTGCTTAAATGATTGCCACTTTTACCTTGGCTCAAATCTATATGAATTGAAATTTTTAAGGTTTGTTGAACTTCTGGAAATACCGGCCGGCTTGTTTGTTCAGAAAACAAAATGCGTTTTTGAATTAACTGCGCAATTTGCATTTTATTCTGTTGCTCATAATACAAATTTAAATGTTTTTACCTCTTTGTTTTCTCTAGCAATTAGTTTAAAAATATTATTTTCCATTATTGATTGGAGTTCTAAAATTAACTATATTTTAATTGCAATGATTCTTTTGAGTCAGAGAAGATATTTAAGGAACTATAAATAATAGTTTTGCTAAAGTATTTTTGAAAGATTTAATCACTGTTTTATAATGACATAATTTAAATACGTTTCATGAAATAATATGCATATGTATGTATTTACCAAACATACTGTTTAGTGATTTTATAGTATCTGCGATTGATTTATATTGAGATACCAAAATAACCATGAAAACGATTATTTTTCCCTTTTCTGTTTTACAGAACTTTCCTATCTTTCTAAAGAAATTTGTAGAGATATAAAAACAATAAACAAACAATTCACTAAAATATTGCTTAATACAAATGTATACACATTGTTATACAATATTGTCTTGTATTATTTTGTAATCAGTAATTTTTTCAGTCTAAGCAAATTAATCACATTTCTGCTGCATGAAAAACATTAAAAATTACCTGATTAAAATGAAACAAATGAACTACTGATAACAATAAACTATAAACTAGTACTATTAATATTTATAATGTATGTATGTAGTTTCATATGTATGTTGTTGTCAACAAGCAACATTAGATATGAAAGAGAAAATGCGTATGTACTCACAAACAAACAGTTAATATGCATAATCTAGTCTTGAGCCAGGTGTTACATTCGTACATTCATAAATACTTGGACATATATAATCATATAAACACATTCATAAATACCCATATGCATACATACGTACATATTATTGTCCCTTCAAGTTCTATTTGTAAAATGAGCTTATTGATAGTACCAGGTGAGCGTAAGAGAAAGAGCACAAGAATGAGAGTCAACGGTGAGAGAGCGTAGTGCAGTTACGCCATCGTGACACGTGTGTGTGCATATGTATGTGTGTGTGCCTTTGTTTTGTTTACGCTCCAAACGTCACAAAGAAGAAGAGTGTGCAGTATAAATAGAGCCCCTCAATGCCGTCGTTTGTCAATTGGACTCGCAGAGCGAACCGCAAACGTACGGAGCAGCAGCAGCAGCAACAGCTGATAAGGCAACAACGCAATTTGGCGCAAACAACAACAAAAGTCGTTCGATTACGATTTACAAGTGTGCAATTTCTACAAAGTAACGGAAAGTTTCATAACCATCCAATAAAGATGTCTGCATCGCCCACCGCCCGTCAAGCCATCTCCCATGCGCTGCCTCTGGCCATGACCAAGACCAAGAAGATTGTCATCTCGGATCCCATGCAAATGCCGGAGGTGTACTCATCCACACCCGGCGGCACCCTCTACTCCACCACCCCTGGCGGTAAGTTGCAGAGATATATTTCAGTTATTGTGAATCAGTCAAAATTTGTGATAACTGTCTGTCTGGACGAGCACATGTTTCTGACTCACCTGCTTGCGCAGCTGCCTTATCACCTGAATTGTGTCTGATGCAAGATTCAATGACACCTTACTCATAGTTTATTTTCTATATATTGCAGGAACCAAATTAATCTATGAACGTGCGTTCATGAAGAATCTGCGGGAATCACCATTGAGCAAAACGCCTCCCAGCAACATCCCAAGCTGCCTCATGCGTGGTACTCCCCGCACACCCTTCCGCAAGTGTGTGCCCGTGCCGACGGATTTGGTGAAGAAAACATCATCGCTGAAAATTGAGGACCAGGAGCAGTTCCAGTTGGAGCTGTAAACTAAGATCTCAATTCCAAGCAGCAGCTACTGCCAAATCTCAAATACGCTAAACAAGCCATCAACCTAGTTGTATTGCGGAGAACTGAAAACTGATCTTATAGTCATAGTTCTCCATTTTGTTATACTTAGCACTTACATAGGTTTAGAATTCTTCCTGTAGCTAAAGACAATTACTTAATTTTCAGTCATATTGACTAAATTTGTTCATTAATTATACTTTAGTTTATATTCGTTTTAGTACTTAATTAACTCCTGCAATAAAACAGTAAATAATTAGTAATTATTGGTTTTGTTTACTTTATCAACCGATGTTATCGAAATGAATCGAGTTGTCGATTTTTTGATGTATGCATCTTTACATCACTACTTTTAATGAATCGAGTCATCATAAAAAAACTGCTTTCAATCCATCTTGGCATGGCGTTCAATTTGTGTATCTTTGAGGTTTGTTGACCTTCTGGAATTGCCGGCCGGCACATGTCTGTTTCGGCGCCTATTATTAATCTGAGAACAACACAAACAACTACAACTAGTCTGTTATGGGCGGGGGGTCTTTGCAAAAATACATACGCGTGGCATTGGCTCATAACCCACATTTTATAAATTTATCTACATAAATACACATTTATATACACATATATCTATAATACATACATACATACTTAAGAAACCGGCAGCAATCACAAAAAATAGATGTTAAGCAACTGCGCAGTTTGCGAGAATCGCCCCCTCAGCGTCGACACGCATTCGCAGCCGGCACATGGCACTGTAATAAGTAAAGCACAGCCAAAGCCTCGTCTAATGCGCATAATGCAAAATTCCAACAATGTTAAAACTATTTACTTACACACACACACACACACACACACATTGTACCTTGTAAATATATTTATGTTTGCCGCTAAAATTTAATTCAAAATATTCGCACTTTGAGTCTGCAGCCCTGGCGGCAGTTGGGCGAGTAATTAACCTTTGCATACTTTTGCGCGCGGATAAAATTTAATCGGATAAAATTTCACATTTTTGGCGCGCAAATTTGAAATGGAAAAACGTGCAAATTTTCAAAAATCAATTAAAAATTAAATAAAAACAATTTCAAAAAAAAAAAACAAAATGCAAAATTCGGTAAATTAATTAAATTTATTTTAAAATTAGTTTGGTGTCAAAATTAAAAAAAAAAACAAAGAAAAATTGAGAAATAAAAATAAAATTGAGAAAAAAAAGATATCAGAAATTCGAAAAAAATTCAACAAAATTTCTGATATTTTTTTCAAAGTTCTAGCTCAAAAAAACAAAAAAGTTGACTTTTTCGGCCGAAAAAACTTTTCTTCAAAAATTTCAGAAAAGTTTGTTATGCATCAAAATTTATTTAATCACCAGTTAATTGTGAAAAAATTAAATAAGTAAATATTTAACTATTCAGTTAATACTCAAAGGAACTAAAATAGTAGGCATGGGTTAAGAGAGAGCGAGAGTGAGATCTCTAGAACTTTTATATCAAGAGAACTTAAATTAAATTAAAAAACAAAACAAAAGAAATATATATATGAACAAATTATAAAATTTGATAAACTTAAATGGAAACAATTAGAAGGCATAAAAAGTCATCAATATTACAAACTTGTGTAAAATTTAATGAATGAGGTAAAATCACTAAAAGTGTGTTTAATTGTTCATATTGTAATTGTAATATGTTTTAAATGTAAGCATTTTACTCTAATTACTATTGCATTTGTTCTAAAGGCAATATTTTGGACCTCTACTCTGTTTAGCCTAGTCTTTTAATCATCATGGTCAAGTTGGCTTTAAAGATTATTATAACAAGCTAAGTATCTTTGTTTGCTTTGGAGAAGCGCTGCATTCCTATAAGCTGTGTGAATGACGTTGGAATTGGATAGCATGAGCTGATCTCATGCGCGATTCAGTTTTTGGAGTTGTTGACACTCATTTGGGAACGGAGAGCGCGTGATTTTCATCGGATGATTCCCTGGCTCGGATCGCGTTTCGCCGAGCTCAGCAGAAGCGAGTCGAACGAACAGAGCCGCTTCCATTGAAAGCAGAAACCGACCGAAACGAAGTCCACATGGAATAAGCTATAGCAAAAATTCTGTTTATATGCTCTTTTATTTTTATTTTTTCTTTTTCATATATATTTTTTCTTTTATTTGTTTCGTTTTTCTTTTCATTTGTTATTTACGAACATTCTTTTGTTTCTTGTTGTTGTTGTTGTTGCTATTTTTTTGTGGTTTTTGTTTTTTTAGACACAAATACAAATAGATACATACATATTTAAATTGTTCTCTCTAAAATCTACTACAAAAAATTGTTTGTATTTTTTGTTGCTGTTGAACCAATTTGTGGCAGGTTAGCACTTAAGAACTACAACACATAGCAAACACATACATACGTCAATGTATGTATGCATATTGCGGCATATATATGTATAATTATATATATATTTCATATAAAAAATACAACAAATTTGCAATTCGTTATCATTAGTCGGCTCAGCACAGCGCCAATAAATGTTGCCCATTGGGATTATTTGTTTATCGTTCACATTATTTCTCCAACTTCTATCTAACATTTAATTATGGCAAAAAATCATCTTCTTTCGCAAATTTAAAATACAGTTTTCAATATTTTCATTTTCATTTTTTTTTTGTTGTTTGTTTGTTTTTATGTTGTTTGAAACGCATTCTACAGACTAAATTTTAAAAACTTATAAAATACTACAACGTACGAGATCCGCTGAAATCTCATAGCATTAGAAAATAAAAATATTTTAATATTATAAACAGATGAAATTATGGATTACATGTTAAATAAATTAAATTAACTGTTGCATATTACAGTATTACATATACATATTCATATATAAAAAAAATAATAATATATTGTGAGTGTTGTTTTTTAATGTTTTTGTCGTGTGTTTTGGGTAACAAAAAGAAAAAACAAATTGCCTGATTCTGAAGAAAATGTTGTAAAAGGAAGCGCATCGCAAAATATTAAAATGCGACACACCGAAAACTGATTGCCCTTTCCAAAGTTTCAGAATTTGTCAGACATTGAACATCGACGGGTCTCTCACGTTTCTTATCTTTTCTTTGACTTTTAACAAACACAAATTGCACAAAACTTATAAGTTACTATAAATGGGATTTTGGAAAGAGCATGTAAAAAACGCATAGCAGGTGGGTTAAATATGCATTAATATATTACGAGCTGAAGCTTCTTTTTGTTTTCGCATATTGCAGCAAATTTCGATGATGGTTTTTCATTGTTTGTGTCTTTTTATGGAGCATTTTTTTGTTTATAACCATCTTCAATTTTTATGTAAAAATAACAAATGTAAAAAGTTTGTTTTATATTTTTTTTTTCTTTTGTTTCGTTTGCCGATTGCACTTTTGTTTCTCATTGTTGTTGCTGTGTGTGTGTGTGTGAGTTGATGAGTGTGTGTGTGTTTAAGGTATACTGTCTGTAAAGTTAATTAATTATTGTTATTGTAATTATAAAACACACAAAATGATGTAGAACTATAGATGGATTACAGAGAAAAAAAAAATAAACAAAATAATTATGATAAATTTAGCAACAGACAAATAACTGATCACATCAAGTAAACATACGTATTATAAATTGTACTTAAAACTATTTCAAAATCATTTAGACTCGTAATAATAACAACAAATAATTTGGTGGTCGGATTGGATTGCCCGTTGCGATTATCAAAATCTGCTATATTGGATGACGAAACCGTTACCGATCGACCGAATTTCAAAATTATATATATATATATATATATATATATATACATATATATATTTACTTACAATGAACACGACAAAGAGTTTTCTCAGCGTTTTTGCAGTTATGAAGTTATGATTATAATGTTTGCATCTAATCCATTTAAATCGGTTTTACGTTGAAGACGCGCAGCGTGCAAGGTTCTACCGATCAATAGAGAATCGTTACGTTAAGACAGATTAGATGCTTTTTAATATGGTAATTATGTGGAGTGGAGACTCCAATAGTTCACATAGCAGTTGGCCTGACGTTATCACTAATCAAGCCAAATGCATTGTTACAAGCAAAAAATAAGAAAAGAAACAAAAACGAAAACACGTACAACATATGGAGATATATATATATATATATAGGATGTACATACATATATATGTTTATATATATGTATATATTTAATAATCAACATCAACATGATCACCAAATTACTTGTTACTGTTTCGCTTTGCTGTTTGTTTGTTTTGTTTTGTTTTTGTTTTTCGCTTTAAAAGCGGCGATGCTGGGCTGACAGTTGAACTGTTCTGTTTCCGAGCTGCCGCCATCACACAAAAATTGTTTCCTTTTGTTTCATTTTTTTTAAATATATGGTTAAGAGAGATATCTTTAAAGGGGTAACAGATGCATCGCAGGGATTCCTATGAGAGATAGCTAGCCTGAGGTATTGGCTTGGACAGTAGCACAGGGAGATTTTGTTTCAGAAGGGGGGCTGCTTTTTGGGCATTTCCATCATCGCCTATTGCGATGTGCTAAAGTTGGAAGGCGATGTGGATGCCGGTGGCGTTTCCGTTTCGCTGCTGCCCAGCGATGCATCGACAGTGTCATGGCCGCTATGATCTCGTGATCGTGTCGTGGGTATTGGTGCACTGCTGCTGGCTGTCATTGCAGTCATTGCTGTCATTAGTTCCGCCTCCTGGGCGAGACGCTCCTGCTCCTCACACTCCAGCTCCTCCTGCAGCTGAGCCAATACACTCTGTTTGTCCTCCAGCCAATAGAGCACTGGAGTGCGCAACACTGTGGTCAGCGTATCATTGTGCTCCTCCAGCGAATTGTAGGCATAATGCTCCACCAACTTATTCAGCGATGAATATATGTTGTAGGGCGCGGCGAAACCAAATCCGGTCTCCGTCTCATAAATGATACAATGGTGTATGCCCGCCTTGCAGACAATGGATAGCGCATAGTGTCCGGCATCGCGCACTCGTATCAGGAATGTGCCAGTTGGCGCCCCCTTCAGCAGATCCTCGGCATCCCGTCGCTTCACATCCTTGAGGAACCACAGCGACTCATTGCGATGCGGTTGATTTGATGCCTTATCGTAATATTGCTTCCACTTGTCGAAGCCGCCTTCCAGGATGGCGTTCAGATCGTCATCCGTTAGACCAAAGCCTTTCAGACGTCTGCAAAGAAACCAAATACGTTTGATCGTTAGTGGGAAATTACAAACAAGTGAGAAAGTTCTGGTCGAAAGTGCCCGACTATAAGATATCCTAAAACTTATTCAGCACTACACTGTTCATTGAGTCAATCGTGATGAAATTTCTAGGGTAGAAATTTAAGACTAAAGCTTTTCAAAAAACTATAAAAAATACTAGCAATGAGATTTTTGAAAAAAATTGTTTGCAGTCACTATACAAATTGTTTGAAGCATTTTTTTGCATTAAAACATTTGTTTTAAAAAACCGAGAAAAAAAGTTTCAAAATAGACCTTTACAAGAATTCAAAATTTTCAATGGGTACTTAATGGGTTAAGGAAAGTTTTGTATCATTCAAACGGATTTTAAATGACCTAGCCATTGATGCCAAAATTAAGAATTGATATAACTTTAAATGTTGTCAAAATAAATATGCCGACTAGTGTAATTAATGGAGTTCTTCAGCCTGTTACATACTTAGCAGACATTAAATATACCCTATGCACAGGGTACAACCGACAAACTGGTCACTGATTTGATAGCTACGTGCTCTTGACGTCGTGCTGTCTGCAATTATACGATTCAACTGCCAGACTAGGTGGCAATTTCATCAACCCGCTGACTATGGGGGCCTATGAGTTTGACTCAACCCTATTCCATTGCATTAATACAAAAAAATGAAATTAAACGAATATAAGTATAAATAGGTATATATACATATATATAATGAGTATATCTGTATACATACCATATATATGTAGACATAACTAAATTCTTATCAGTCTTTTGTGATGTCATCGTCTTTGCTGGCGATTATGGATCAAGACAAGGGACTTGGAACTCAACAGTCCCAAGATATCTATTCTCTTTATACGTGTGTGTGACAATATACACGTTTATAATGGGATATCATTATATGATGTCTAATTTTAACTAATTTTATACGAAATCTTATCGCTATCGATATTAATCAAACGAAAAAAAGCTTTTTGCCTAAATATAAGACAATAAATGATGATTCCAGTTAAGATAAAACTGAATTCTTTGAACTTACTTAGAATCGACCTTCTCTGGATCTTAACAAATAATGATTGACAGTTAACAGTCATACAATTGATAATAGTTCTTGCCAAACTTATTTTTTGTCGTAATCAGCGAATCCTTGAGGAAATTTAGCATAGAACGCAATTGGGAATGAGTCTGATTTGATTCGCACATTTAACGACCTCTCCAATGTGTTATCTGGTGTGGTCAGCACAACTATCGCACGATTTTAATCGCTTTCCTCAGACGACCTAGGCCTCATCAGTCGGTTCCGAGCAATTGCTTATGACGCGCATGCCGCGTGAGGAATTCACAGATACCCCAATCGAGAGAATACCCAAACAGAATCTCTCACACATGCCTAGAATCATGTATGCCAACAGCCACCAGTGGGCTTAATCTTAATTAAAAAAGAGACATTAAACAGCAACAAAAAAAAAAGAGGTAATAATAAAACAAAAGGTTTGCGAATATAAAGTAAAGAAATGTCAAGTAAAAAAAGAAAAAGAAAAGCAACAAAAATAAAAAAAAGGAGAAAAATTTAAGCACTCGGCAAACAATAATGCCCGTCAGCCAGATAACGATAGTGTCTTATCTCTGGGACCCAACAAAGGTATGGACACAGTCCGGAACACAACAATAGAAACAACTCGACACAGCTCGAGTCACAGCTGCCTCCAATACAATTATCGATGACAAAACTCTTTAAAAATACAACAAAAAAAAAATGAGGAAGTAAACCCAAAAATTTTGCAGTTGCTATGGACGCATTTTTGGTGTGGTTTATGATATTTCAACAAGTTATTAGAGTGGCAAAAAATTGCAAGATTCCCAAAATAGATAAGAGAAATATGTAATACGACTGATAAATGTAAAATTAGTTGGATTTTCCAAGGGCTTTAAGGGGGCTTCAGCAACAACAATAAAAGTATAAAAAAAAACTGTAGATAGTGCAAAAAACGAGGCGAGTATATAAGATTCGCTCCAAATATGGTTCAAGGTTCAACTAATTACCATAATCATCATCATCATCTACATCCCCAACGGTGACGAATTTGGCTAGAAAACATCATTAAGTGCTAATAGCACAATGACAATAGCTGAAGTTTCGGGTTAAGATTAAACAAAGTTGGAATACAAGTTTCAACCAGAATTTCAAGTGCATTTTCAGCAAGTTTACAGTTTCCATGAAATGAAATGGATCTTAAGATTGTATATAACTTTAAGCTTCTAAAGCATTCTAATTATTTATACAACTGGGAACTGAGAGTTTTTGGCGTTGATGTTAAGGGCTTCAATTAAAATGGAGAACAACAAATGTACATGAGAATAATACTTGTGTAATATTGTAGCCTGACAGCCTGCCTCAATTCATTGGTTTTGAGTTTGTCAACAATTGTCATTGGCCAACAGGCGTCGGAATATACTCGAAATATATATTCGGTTTCAGGGCAAACGCATCCAAATATACTTGGTTACATTACATGCGGGCACGTAGGCCAGTCAGCGTGTCGAATTGAAAGCCGAAGCCAGACGAGCGGTTCTAAACGGCAACAACAAACGGCAACAACAAACGGCAACGGCAATAAGCGTTATTTCTATTATATGTATTATCGGTCAACCGAACAAACGAAGCGTCGGCATCGGCGTCGGCGGCGACAACAGCAGCTCAAGAAAGCAACCAAAATGGCCAACAATCGAGCCGCGTGTAAAATGAGCCAGAACTCTGGGCATTAAAATTCCTTGGCTGGCAAGAAAAATAAAAACAAATTGCAAAATGCAATGGTGGGAATTGGGGGGAGGGTGAGGAGTGGATAACATGCAGCCGTAGAGCATGAAACGAATGAGTGTCGAAATGTCTTAACTGGACTGACAGACTTAGTTCATTTCTCTTCCTCTCCCTTCAATATACTTTAACCATATTTTCCAGCTAACTCGAGTGTTGACTGTCTGTCGCGCTGACTCGACGCTAATCAGTTTCAGGCACTTGAAATGCATATAAATGTATTGTACAAAAAATGACGTCAGTTGATTTGAAACGGACTCGCATTTAATTCGCGGTTGACACTCACTCAATGTGCTTGTCCTTGCGCAACTGCAATTCCTGTAGCTCCGGCTTGCTGGCATTTATTTGACGTTCCAGCAACTGTTCGTCCTCCTTTCGAGCTTTAATGTCCAGATTCATGGTTTCCATTTGACCGACCACCTCTTTGAGATAGGCCTTCAGGTTCGACAGATTATATTGCAATTGCAATTCGGGATTCTCCTTGTTGGCATTCACCATATACGATTCAAATAATTCAATTTGATTGCGAAACATCTTCTCCGCATTGGCGAAAGCGCATTGATGCAGCTTCCTTTCACGCAACTCCTCACGTATCTCATTAAATGCCGTCTTCTTTTGATCGAGCGCCTGCTCCCGCTGCAGTAGAATTTGGGAGCAACGTATAAATTCATCACTCAATACACGTATATCGCCCTGGGGCTGTGCATCATCGTCGTCAAAGGGGCAATATATTGGATTGCTGAGCGTTATGTCCAGCGTTTTATTGTACATCTTCAGCGAGTTGATCGTGTAATAGTTGATCATTTCCACAACCGAATTGAACTGATATTTTTCAACAAAACCATAGTTGCCATTTATGTGGCAAATCTTGATGAGCTTCTCGTTGCCATCCTTCATCAGGGTCAATGTGTATTCACCCTTCTGCAAGTGTACAAAACAAATTTGATTGTTATTTTTAGTTTTTTTACAGTCACTCATGTAAATGTTTTAGTAAAATATGCAAATATTTAATTCGTTAAAACAATTACTTGACTAACTGTATGTATGAGCTAATAAGTAAATATCTGTTTTGTTAATTCTACTACTTACTTTTGCTTGGGCATCGCGAACTAAAAAGCTCCCATCCGGTTTGCCGAACAATACATTTTTTGCCTCCTCTCGCGTTATGTTGCCCCAATACCATGGTGCAGTGCGGAGCTCATCCTTTTTGGGATCGTGCACCGCCGGCGCCTGTGGCCGCATCGTCGAATAGTGCAGCGGTGAGGGAAGCACTGCACACGGATAAATTGCATCGCAAAAATACAAAAACAAATAAAAATCACATTTTACACATTAGTTTTAGTGTTTTTTGCTTAATAAATGCACACATATATATACATTTACAAACATATGCATGTAAGCACATACATATCTACATATCTACATTTGTATGTAGCGGCTTTTGCTTGTTGCCAAGCGCCCCCGAAACGCATTTGAAACGCGAATACTATCGAAAGCGCAGCGACAATTTGCCACTTGGCTATACTCACTTTTGATTTGCTTCAATTCCAATTATTAACTGGAGAATTTCTTAACCACTTTTCGCCAAAAAAAAAATGTTGGGGTATTTATATATTATTTATTTTCACGCTTACAATTTACCGAGCACCATCTTTCTATTCTCAATTTCGCGAATCAACTGAGAAACTCGGAGGCAAACACACACTTGTACTCTTGCAATACACACACATGCACACCATACACAAGCATACATATAACTATAGTTAAAACAATTAATAACGTGCTGGAATCGGTATTTAAAGATGCGTTTACTTTGAGGCTTATTTATTATATTTTGATCAAATTAAACACCTTTGTTGGTATTTAACTTATTATTATTTATAATTAAATCACAATCAGCACACCATTTCTTTTTTTGTGTGGTATAGAAATCGTCCTCAACACTGCACTGGCACTGGCATGTTGCTGTAATTTGACGCTATCCAGCACTTATTAAAGAAATACACTAAAAAATACCACAGCACCGCGATGCGACCAGTGCTGCCAGAGTCGCTTTTTTCCCGTCAAATCTTGCTAGAAAAATTTGCAAACAGCGGGCAGCGGGAATTCTGTCTTTTTTTTTGTTGAAATGATTTTTTTCAGATTTTTTTGTAAATGCCCAAATATTGGGTAAATTAAAACCCAATATAAAAAAATTCGCTTCGTGAAATGGCAAAATAATGACAGCACTACAATATTTTGGATGAAAGTCAATTCCTATAAGGATTCTGGGGGCAACAATACTTTTGCAGAGTTGGCTAAGGTTGCCATTGATATATTATCGTTGCCTGGGTCAAACGCAAAGGTGGAGCGCATACATATTTAGCCAAGTCAATCTTGTGAAATCAAAACTGCGATATAAACTACACTTGAGTACACTTAACAGTGTACTTTATATAAGGTAATTGGTTTATTTGTTTGCTACTTATTATGAAAATATATATTATATAATGAATTTACATATATGGCTTGCGCAGACTCATATATTAGCAATAAATTCCTGCGGATGATAGGATAGGAGAATGAGGACAACATCGATGAAATTAGTCACATCTTATGTATAAAAGATCAGCTGCTGCTCAAATGGCTCACTTTCTTTATAAACAACTGTTGTTGTGCGCTCACTCTACCCTCTTCGGGGAAAAATACAGAAATTAATGAAGTGAAAAACTAGCTTTTTTTTATGGCTTTTTCAATAAATTTTTCAGCTTTTTTGCATCGTTCCTCCCGTTAAAAGCAGCTTTTTTTTAAACAAAAGTTGGCAACACTGGATGCGACAATCTATTGCTTAATTTACTTTATGGTATTTTGTGCTAACCTTAAACCCATTTACTTCTGTAACGGTCGAATAAAATTGAGTTTTTTTCTTTTACCTTTCTTTGACTTGTATTTATTTTACATTGAAAAACTTATTTTTAGAGCTAAGCTACAGCATATTATGTAGAATGAATTTGAGGACCACGGCTTTGTTTGTGGTGCTACTCTACCAACATCTGCGTAAATCAACTATGCAGACAGTGTAGACATAAGTGTTGTATATGTATATAGTTTCCTTTTAGTGAGCTTAGTCGTTTCAGCGTTTAGCGTTGCGATATCCAAGGTAGTTTCTCATATGGAAATGTTACTTAGTTTTGAAGCTGCACACCGCAGCTTATTAGTTCAATTATTATGTATATGCATATTGTTTGTTTTGTATCTCCTGAATGTTAGCGATTGGTGTGGATTTTGGGTATAACGCTAGTCCTAATGTATCTGTATGATGCCCGACTCCAGCAGCTTCATTATCTTATCGGCAATGGCTGGATTTTGTAAATGCCTTTAAAAGAAGAAATGGTTAAAGAAATATTTAAAAAAAAAAGCTTTAATGCACTTGTCTTACTCTTTGACAGCATTTGGATCATTTTGCATCTGTTCGAGAATCATACGCATGGCCGGATCCTTGAGAATTTGCTGAATTTCTGGATCGGACATGGCGTTCTTGAGCACTTCTTGAGGATTGCGTTGGAAGTTCATTGAACATTGGCGATAGCCATCAACAGCTTCGGCATTGTTAGGATCCAGTTCAAGGGCCTTTTGGTATGCCGTCGAAGCCTTTGAGGTTTGTTGCATGCCCTGAAATAATTAATATGGTTAACTAAATGTTGCCAATGTTAGAGGTTGCTTCACACTACTTGCCTGCAGAATTTTGCCCTTTCGTATGTAACCCTTGATGAATTTCTCGTCCAGCTTGATGCAAGTATCGCAATCCTTCAGGCCCAGATCAAAAGCGGCTAGCTTTGTGTAGCAAGCAGCGCGATTGCTGTACAGTTTGGGATCATCGGGATTGCGCTTAATGGCCTCCGTATAATGTTTAACAGCATTGCTGTAATCGCCCTTCTTAAAGTACTCATTGCCCTTCTCCTTCTCCTCCTCAGCTTTGGTTGGATCAATATAAGCGCGTCGTTCCTCCTCCTTGATTTTGGCTTCCACCTCGCTCAACGAAGTCTTGATCTCGGGCGTGCGATGCTCAGACATGGCCTTCTCATAATAGAACTTAGCCTGCTTGTAGTTCTCCATTTTGCGGTAAGTATTGCCAATGCGAGCCAAAGACTTTGCAATCAGCTTAAAGTCAGCACGATTCTCACGGCCAACTTCAATGCCCTTTTCACACTGCTTAATGCATGCATCGTACTCCTTGCGCTCAAAGTAAACGGCCGCGATGTTATTGTGAAACGTTATATCAGTCGGATCGTGCTCAATGGCAGCATTATAGTGCTTAAGGGCAGTGTCGAATTCCTTCTTTTTGTATGCCGCATTGCCCAGTTCCTTTTCCTTCCTTGCAAAGTACTTCTTGCGCTCCTCCTCGGTCATATCCTCTGGCCTAGGCTCAGCCGGCTTTGGTGGCTCCGCTGGCTTGGGGGCTGGTGTTGACTCAAAGGTGGTGCCTCCAGTGCTGGATTGTTGGGGATCAACATCCATGGGAATATCACCTTGCGATTGCATATAGTTCAGTACTGAGGCAGTAATTTCTTGTCGACCTTGCAACAGAATTGCATTCTGCGGATCGTACTTCAAACCTGCACACACACACACATACACATACACACAGATACACAGCATTAGTGAGGTTATGTCGTGGAGGGAATCAATAAAATATATAGCGATGCAATGCTTACCCTCATTATAGGCTTCGAAGGCCTTCATGTAGTCACGCAGTCCGGCGGCGGCAGCTCCTTTGCGGGAGTAACCCTTCGCCCAGCTTGGATTCAATGAGATGGTCTTCTCGGCATCTTCCAGGGCGTCCCTGAACTTTCCGGCCTTTGCATAGGCCGCCGACCGGTTACTAAACAGCACATGGTTATTGGCATCCAGCGCGATGGCTTCTGTGTAGGCCGCAATCGCCTCGTCAAACTTCTCGGCATTTAGCGCTGTGTTGCCCCTTTCTTTCAGTTCGTTCACCTGCAATGACAAATGCATGCAAAATGTTCGCACATGAGATCGCTTTGTTTTAAAATTTTGCATTGCTTAGCTAGTGTGTTACATACCTTGTCCATTCTATACGATTTCCAATGTCTTTTTAACTGATTAAATAATTTAAAATTGCGATAAACACACCGTTACCACGCAAAGTAATGAGCTGAAATTGCAATAATGCCGCAGTCGGACTTTTCTAGAAGTACATGAGTTTGTGCCTCGCTCAGTTCTCGTGTTCTCTCTCTCCACTCTCTCTCTCTTGACGAAATGACAGACGCGCAACGTTGCCAACAATCTCGGAGACCAAATGGCGTTGCCAGACTGCTTGTATAAGATACAATAAATAAATTAAAAAAATTTGCAATAAATTGATTGAAATTGTTTAGTGACAATAAAAAATATGGGAATATCAATTTATTCAACTGTATTCAAAATTTGTAATTTTTCCGGCAAGCAGCAAGTAAGTTGGCAGCACCGCACAAATTTTTATGATTATTTTCACCTGGCAACGTTGTCGCAAAATAAGACAGACGCTGCTTTTTTTGCGTGCGCCTGAAAAATTTATGTTAAGATTTTGTCAAAATATAGAGAAACGACGTGTAACAAGCTTGTTGCGAACGGCACGAATAGAAGATAATTGTTAAACACAGCAGATCATTACAGCAGTAGCGTAATGGCCGAGTATTTGGCATCAATTTTTGGCACGGAAAAGGACAAGTAAGTAAAAGCAAAAACACAATCGAGTCCGCATGTTCCTTCCAACTCCTCCTCCTCCTATTCCTTCTCCTTCTGTACTTTTTGCGGCAAACAATAATCGAGAATGCTTTTGTTTGCAGAGTCAACTGCTCGTTTTACTTTAAAATTGGAGCTTGCCGGCATGGAGACCGCTGCTCACGCATACACAATAAGCCAACGTTTTCGCAAACGGTGCTGCTGCAAAATCTGTACGTAAACCCGCAGAATTCGGCCAAATCGGCGGATGGCTCACATTTGGTGGCGAATGTCTCCGATGAGGAGATGCAGGAGCATTATGACAATTTCTTTGAAGACGTCTTCGTTGAGTGCGAGGACAAGTATGGAGAAATTGAAGAGATGAACGTTTGCGACAATTTGGGCGACCATTTAGTCGGCAATGTGTACATCAAATTCCGCAATGAGGCCGACGCAGAAAAGGCGGCGAATGATTTAAACAATCGCTGGTTTGGCGGCCGACCCGTCTATTCGGAACTATCTCCGGTCACCGATTTCCGTGAGGCCTGCTGCAGACAATACGAAATGGGTGAATGCACACGCTCGGGCTTCTGCAATTTCATGCACTTAAAGCCCATCTCACGCGAGCTGAGGAGGTATTTATACTCGCGCCGTCGTCGCAATCGCTCCCGTTCCCGATCCGGCGGACCAAGGCGTCGGTCGCGCAGTCGCTCCCGCTCACCCGGCTCACGACGACGACGCGAGGAACGTGGCATTGGAGGAGGCACAGATCGCGGTGAACGAGGCATTGTTGGTGGAACTGATCGTGGCGGTGAACGTGGCATTGGAGGAGGCACTGATCGAGGTGATCGTGATGGCAATGATCGTGATCGACGTAAAGGCGGCGGTGGTGGTGGCGGCGGAGGAGGAGGAGGAGGAGGTGGTGGTGGTGGTGGCGGTGGTGGACGATATTAGTTAATGGTCCACAGTTTGGACTTCGGACTATGGAACTACATTGGTGGCAATGAGATACGGACAATGAACGCCAAGAATCGTGTATTTCTCAGCTCTTCAGTCTCCTTTTTTTGTTTTTTTGTATGATTTAGAAAGGGGTGTCCACCACATAAATATGTATGTACAAACCACCCAAAATACACTATGTGAGTTACTTTATCGAACGCCCATTAGAATTGTAATTAATTATACACACATTCGTAATAATAAAATTGAGTAATAATTATAAAGATATAAACCGTTAACTAACAATAAGTCAGTCGGAAAATCAAATCAATCATATTTTTGAATATAACTATTTTGCATTTGATCTAGCTAACAACTAATAACAGAGTTAACGTAATAATTTTGGTTGCCCTGTCCTTATGGCGGGGGCTGTAGAGCAACAGCGTCTAGATTGGGGGTTTTACTCGAGCTGGAGCTGGAAGATTCTTGGGGCTTCTCCTCCGGCTTTGTCTGCATCGATTTCAACTGTTTAGTCATGTCAATCTGTTGCTGCAAGGCGTAGGTGTTTTCGTGTTTGCGTCGCTGCTGCTGCTCGACATCGCGTAGCACACCCTCGTGCAGTTTTAGTCTATGAAAACAATTTGAATATTAATTTAGTGAATGTTTTCATACATGAAATTGATCTCAATTTACCGGTCTTCCGATTGTTTATAGTGGACATAACCTATAATTGCGGCAGAAATTCCAATCGCTGTTCCAAGTGTGATTTTTGCCGGCAACGACATGCTTTTGATTTAGCTACCTTTAAGGAAATTTTGTATATTAAATTTCGTTTCATTTAGAATTGGCTCGAGCAACCAGTTGTTGTTGTTACGAAACAACTTATCAAATTACTAGAAACAACTCCAAAAGGAAACTGAAAGCAAAACAAACGCCGATTAACTTTATACTGTTGCTTATGTCAGCTGACCTATTTAAGACTTCTCTCCGTTGAGCTTCTTTGTGTATATAGCTTATGCAATTTATCCAATTTGTTGTTGGTCTAATATTTGTTAACATTTATACATTTTAAACGAAAATAAATAATTTTACTCAAAGTGAGTGACCAATAGCAGCTGATTGCATTGGCAATAAAAAGGTGGCAATCTTGGCAACGGTGGCATATTCACGGTTGCCACAATTGGCGTTTTTGCGCCAAAACTGGCTCTGTTTTGTCCTGTTGGCATGGCACTTAATTAATTTTTCGAATTGACTCATTTCATCAGTTCAGAATTAGGTATTTTGTATAGTTTTAGGTGAAGCACATATTTATTTTTACTTATTAATATATTCATGTGATATTTTGGTTTATTTTAGTCTCGGTCGGCATGATTGATTTTATTTGTTTGAGTTATGATTTTATTAGAAGTTAATTTGCTTGTCGCGCGTCCTTTTTTTAACGGTAAAACTAAAATCATCTGGCAGCCCCGGCTAGGACTAACAAAAAAAAATCATCTGGCAGCCCTGATTTAAAAAGGTGGCAGCCCTGGCTAAAAAAAAGGTGGCATCCTCTGGGCCCCACTTTTCGCACTTCAAAAAGTGCGAAGTTTTTTCGCGAAAAAAAATTAACTTTTTCAATTTTGAAGCTAGAATTTTGAAAATTTTACCAGAATTTTTGTTGAATTTTTCTCGAATTTACAATTTTCTTACTTTTTGGATTTTTTACTAACTTTGCCACGCGAAGAGCGAACTGCACCAAACCAATTTTAGATTGAACTTAATGATTTTACAAAATTTTGTATTTTGTTGTTTTTTTGAAATTGTTTTTATTTAATTTTTAAATGATTTTTGAAAATTTCAAATTTACATTTCAAATTTTTGCGCGCCTGCAAATCCAGGGCTGTACTAACAAACAGCTGTTGCCAGTGCTCGCTAACGAGTCGCAATGGGCGCGTCATTTTATCAATTCAAACTCATTTGTTTGGACAAGCTGTTATCTTTAGTTTTATATACACATCCACTTGACGCAGTATCTAAAATTATTTCATTTTGTTTGTCTATCGCAGTCATTTATTTAGTTGAATGACGCATTTGCATAGTTAATATTAGAATCAGTTTTCTGATTAATAAGTGTCTATTACAGAGTGGAGCTGTTGTAATATAAATTCGTTGACCTGCTGGTTAAAAAGCCAACCGCGAACCTGCCACACGCAGCTGAAATTCTGGACATGCGCATCAGTTGCACGCAATTCGAAGCAACAGCACAAGTACAACATACGAATGGGCTTTTTGTATGGTATGTGGACGAAAGTAAAAGCGACAAGCAGCCAATGCGGCGTATGAGCAACATTATTTATCCAGTGCCAGTGCGACTCCAGTTTTCCATACACCCAGTTGTGCGCGCCAGACAAAAAAAAAAAAAAATATACAAAAAAGGAAAATAAAATTAACAAAACTACAATATATTGAGTAAAAAAAAACAACAAGAGAAATATTCGTGCGTGTGCGTCGTGTGCTAAAAGATTTGTTTAAAAATATATCAAAAACAATCAACAATTGCGTCGACTAGCAAATAAAATCTATTAACATATGTAAAATTATAAACAGCGACCCCAGGCGTCAGGCAACTTCAATTTGTGGCTTTCCAACCAATTTCATTTCGGATTGCGATTGCTAGTTTTTCAAATATTTATGTCAGTGGCGCAAATATTGATTGCGTTTTATGCTCGCCCGGGGAGTCTTTAAGTGGGTGCTAAGACCTTGCCAAGTCTTCGACTTGGACTTTTGTGGCACCTTTACACAGGTTGCCACTGTACCTTTTACATTTTTAAGCACTCGTCACTTTTTCTTTGACTTGTAAATTTTAAATTTGCAGTTCTCGACCACTAAATACGCTTTAAAGACTTTTGTTATACAAGATGACCAAAGTGGAGCTATATAAATCACGTGTCTTTGTAACAATTATACACCTGTGTGCATTGGGACAATTTGCCTATGGACTATATTACAGCAGTTTTGAGATACAACGCAGCTACAAGCTCAAAACGAGCTTGAATCGTCGCCTGGTGCCCGAAAATTTTCCCCAAAAATTGCGATTCCTCAGCTATTGGTCGCTGGTAAGTTATACATTATTTGTACAAAAAAAAAAAAAGAAATACATATGCAAACATTAACGAATCTGAACATATATCAATGGTCATTATAATATGACGGAAATGCGGTCGCAGCCACAATCGTTTCAAGTGTGTTCCAGTTTCAAAAGCAAAAGAAATGAAGAAAATAAAACATTGGTTATTATTGTCTACCATTTATGTCTGCCATATGTTTTGTTTATACTATATGTTTTTTATCTTGCTTCTTTTTTTTGTGGCTGGGGGTCAACAACTGCGTGCGCTGCATCCGCGTATCTTTCAGATACATTTTCGAATTCCATTCCACCATTAAAACCATTCAATTGTTGTCGCTGCAAAGTGTTACACATCGCCTTAATATGCCATGAATAAATTTCATTATTTATTTGCTCAATCGTAAGCGAAAAATTCTTGCGGAAAAATCTTGGCGGTGGAAAAACTCTTTGGCTTTATTGAATTGTAAAGCTGCCCACAAATCAAAATGCTACAAAACAATAGGCGTCCATCTATAGCCATCATCTTGGCCGATTTTTATTTGGTGCTGATAGATGCCAGATTATCTTATTGGCGTGAATGTAAATATGCCACACGGTCTCTGGAGGCAACAGGGGAGGTTGAGATTGCTGGCAAACTCATTTACATGTCGTAAAATATTCTTAGAATTCGATCATCTACATATTATGGATTTTCACACACACTTGGCAACAAGACGCCTTCTCGTCATGAATTTCATTACGATTATTTAATGCTGATTCTTTTATTCAGCTTCAATTTAAATAATACTTAACTGAAATTTAAAATTAAAATACTAAAACAAAACTATATAAAATCCAATTGTAATAAAAGAACTTTAGATAATACAATAAGAGCGAAATATACAATTGATTGACGGCTAGATTGACTCAACTGTTTGATTTTAATTTGCAAATGAGTGCAAAATATCTCTATGATTTATTATTAGGTATGACCTTTTAGGGTTCTGCAAGTCCTTATTTAACTTTTCTAAAATGAATGCTTAATTCTAAACAATAAGTTGAACAGATACTTTTCAAAACTTGGTTTTACCTTCTTCTTAATACATATTAGTTTTTTTATTTCTTAAATGAAAAACTTGAAAGTACTTTTGCTTAATTTCTGCAAGTTAGTTGAAAGTTTTATTATTTATCCAGACAACTTTGACGACCTTGCGTGCCCTTGATTTATAATCTCAGCACAATAAATACTTTGATCTTGGCGTTAAGTGCTTTAAGTCTTGGCGTTTCTATCTAAACGTGGACACGGGTGCTGCTGTTGTTTTCCTTTGCTGGTGTTTTTATTAGAACACTTTTCTCTTTTGTTTTTTAGCAAATAGCTTTCATGTGGAAAACATAGCATAGCCTGAACGGGTCATGCACACGCACCATTCACCATTACCATCCGGTTGTTTGGTTGCTTGGCATTCCAATGGCTTCCGTCAAATATCCGCGCGCCTCCGGACTCCGGACAAATTGTTTATGTATCGCCGAAATCAAAATGAAAATAAACGTATTTTCGCCTTTTCGCCAAACAATTGCATTGTAATACAGAAGATTCGATTATTCAATGATCGGCATATGCTCAGATATATTCACTTATGTATGTATGCCTGGATTTTAAATATATATCTGTGTATATATGTTTACCGTTAGAGGCGCACGTTCGTCTCCATTCGTTGATTTTGTGCAATTTATTTCTTGCAAATTTATTACCCAAAATTTATAGAGCAGTTTATACTGAATTTTCAACTCTTTCAAAAACAACGAATATAATTTTATCTAACCAAAGGAAAAAGTATGTAAGATAGTTCACTAATTCTATTATTTAAATGTTTTTAAATAATTATAGATTATTTTTTTATATTCTTATACATCTTGTATTAAACTTCATTCTTAATCTTTTTTTTTTGTATTTTTGACAAATAATTTTATCGTCTCAAAATTAAGATTAAAGTAGTGTTTTATAAATTTATTTCTCTTAATTTGAAACCATACATCAGTTCTATAAAACCGTCTTTCTCCCTTTTTAACTAGATCCGATCGTTCCTATGGCAGCTATATGATATAGTAATCCGATTTTAACCAAATTTTATCAGGGTGTAACAGACACTCCCAAATATACAAACTGTGAGTTTCGTTGAGATATCAAAACGCCGTCTTATTGCAAGATAAAATTGTCCAAGTAATGTTGTGTGAAAATTTCAGCTTTCTAGGCTTAACCGTTTGGCCTACACGTTGATAATAAGTCAGTCAGTCAGTCAGGACTAGGGATGGCAAAAAAAAATTATTAATCGATTATTGAATCATATGATTAATTTAAGCTACGCGATTATTAATTGCAATTAATCGACGAAAAATAAAAATAATCGATTAATCAAATGATTAATTTTTTTTAATAGTTTTTTAAAATATTGTGTAATGCAAAGCCATTGTATAGCAAAAAAAATTAAAAACAATTATAAAATGCCCAAAAATATAAATACAGTGGCTCACAGCTTAAAGTATGCAGGACAAGTTTTGACATTTAAGGCTTATTTAAGCCGTTTTCGTTAAAATTTTGGCATTAATGGAAAGGTCATTAAAATTCCGTTTGAATGACACAAAACTTTCTTTGACCCATTAAGTACCCTTCGAAAATTTAAAATTTTCTACTTTTTCAACTTTTTCCTCGATTTTTCCCAAAAAATATTTTGATGCAGACAAATTTTTCAAATAATTCTAAAAGTGACTGCAAAAAAAAATTTTCAAAAATACTGTTGCTAGTATTTTTTATTATTTTTTTTTTTGAATTGCTAAAAAGCCACTTTTTGTATGAAAAGTAGAAAAATTGGTTAAAATATTCGTTTTTAGGATTATCAAAAAATTATGAAAAACACTAACAAAAATATTTTTGAAAATCTTTACTTTGCCAGTAGATGATGTATTCATTTTGGAATAAAATATCCATGTGTGTTTCCCCGAAAAAATTTTGGCAACGACGCGATTATTTGATCGAATAATCGATTAGTGTTTCAATTAATCGCAACCCATTTTACGATACAATTAAATCGCCAATGGAAGCAAAATAATCGATTATTGTGTATCATATGATTAATCGTGCCATCCCTAGTCAGGACAAAGATATTTATATACTTAAAATAGATAGAACCAATCCGAAAAAGCCAAATCACATAACTCTTCTAAAATACCCGAACCTTGAATGTGTTTTCATTTGGCATCGTGGAACTTGCTTGGAATTTGTTTAGATCTGTCTCTGCCAATGGTTTATTTTTTTATTTTATCTTATTTTAGAGTAGTTTATTTTCACTTGGCATTCGATAATTATCTGGAAATGTCGGGAGAGCTGGGGAAACGCCCCCAAAATAAATTACAGAGTAAAAATGCTCGTAATCGAAAATTGTCGCTGGGTTTTTAGTCTGAATTGAGCGTTGCTGTCAACATGTTGCAGTCGAAACGAGTCTTGATTCTGGTGGTCAGTCTGCTCATCTTGGAGGCGGACACGACGACCATCAAGTGGCATAGTGCTGGTGCTCCGTTTGGAAGTCCTTCGGCCTGGCTGGATGACTATTTGCCCTGTGTACACGATTTGGTTGTCTTTCCCGCCTATTATCCGGCCATATTGCCACTTCCGACGGAAGTAGCCGTCAGGGGATTCCAGCTGCCACGTCAGGGAGCCTTGCTGCTGGCCGAGGACTCCACCATTAGCTTGGCAACTGGCAAAGGGCTTAATCCCGACTGTGACAGCGATGAACGTCGCGCAGTTTTAAAGCCGCCCAAGACGAGCAAATGGTTTGATCCCAGCAGCTGGAGCGTCCAGCCGGGAGTGGGAAGTAGCAACAGTTTCAGCGCCGTGCCAGAGCTGGAGCGTGTGCCGTGCGACAATGAGCACGTGGTGATCTCCAGCAACAATGGCGCCGCCCTCTCCTTTGATCTGGAAAATGTGCAGTATCTGCGTCTGGGACAGTTGGTGCTGGCCGGTTCCTCCATATCGAGGACCTATCTGCAGGAGCTTATGGGTCGGGAGCTGGGTCAGCTGCTCTTTCACAATGCCCGGGACGTGAATGTGGAGTATTATCGAGGTGAGCTCTGTGGCTGCCACAAGGATTACGAGCATCTCATCGAGCCCATCTGCCACAATGTGGAATCGCAATGTGAGCAGCCCCATTGTGTCGCCCCGATTCGTCCCCTTGGCTCCTGTTGCTTCCTCTGCGGCGCCATGCTGACTCTGCCCAGTCCGGACTGCATGGCGGCGAATCGCCAGGAGCTGCTCACATATATCAATTCGCTCATTGCCAAGGAGAACTTGGCGGATGAGTTGCAGGTCCATGTGGATTTTGTGGGCTCCAAGCAATATGGCAATGCCCTGCAAGCCATCATCCTGGATCGTGGCAGCTACACGGAGCGCAGCATTGAGATCATGCGTCGCGTGGAGAGTCATCGGAATGAGACTTCAGTGCTGCTCCAGGCGACCAGGCTGGAGGTGAAGTATGCGGGTCATCCGTATAATCCAAATGTCAGCTTCGCCTCGGTGCTCCTCATACTCTTCTGTGTGGTGCTCGTGGGCGTCGTATCGATCATTATCCTGGCCCACTATATGCCCGAGAATCCGTATCTGAATCGCATTCCCCAGTGGATTCACGATCCACGACGCTGGCGTTGGCATCACTTGGACATGCGTCACACACTGCGCAGGAATCTGCTCTTCAATCGCTTTGATGATGCATCCAATGGTGCATCTCCAACAGCCCCTGGCAGTGGCATTGAGCGTCTGGCCGTGATTGGCTACGATGCTGAGAGCGGCGAGGTGCGGGAACGCTCCTTTAATAATCCCATGTTCGAGCAGGACGAGATGTACCCAGGAACAGTTACAGCAACGGCGGAGGTGTCTCTGCCAAAGGGCAAGCCTGATCCCTGTCCCAATGTGGAAACTGGCGAACTGGACAGCTGCAGCGGTGGGGAGGAGCAGGAACTCACTGAAATCAATTTGGAGTCCTCCGAAGCGGAAAGCGATGTCGAGGCGGAGACCAAAGAATAAATGGAATCCAAGTGCCTTCAAATCTTGTAAACATTTCCACTCAACAAATGAATCAAATAAGGTTCAACTTAATTACACTAATCAACACAAATTCGTTTTTTGACTTATAACTAAATAAAAATAATATTTATACAATAAAACTAAACTTTTAATTATAAAAATTATACTATTATTAATATTGGTTTCCATATTCAAGAATATTGAAAATAAGAGTTATGAGAACCTGGATAAACTTTTATTTGAAATTTTTATTTAGTAATCATTTTATGAAAGTTATTTTTCAATTTTTATTAGAAAAATTAAGCTTAAAAATTATTTTCATTATTATTTTATGTATCCAAAGTTGAAAAGTTGAAAAGCTAAAATTGAATGTAATATCTTTTGAACCGAAATGTGCTAAGAACTTTTCAACAAATCTATTTAATTTTATTTAATTTAAAAAAATCAATGCATTTTTTAGTTAGTTTTCAATTTTAAAAAGATTTTTAATTCTGTTGATCAGTATAAAGTTCATAACGATTATGATAGCATTGCAAAAACAAAATGTTTTGAATTTAAAGACAGTTTCTGTTGTCTGCTCTAGAAGCTTAAAAAGCTAAAATTAAATTAAATTTAGTGAAATGCACAATGATAACACATATTCATTTATGTATTTTTAGCATTGCGTCAATTTTCTGGGTTTGCCCCTTGACCTTCGCGCGGCTTTGAAACAGCGCTCGAAATTAAATCGATAGTTCGCATTAGTTGTGGCTACAACAGATTCAATAGACTTTGTTTCTATTCATAGCTTGACGGCAATATTTCCACTTCCCACTCAGCCCATCACTTCCAATCAGTAATACAATTCAGTTCCAATTGGATTACAGGTTGACTGGACGCCAGTGCAGCTGTAACTGTCATAACGGTGAAAGTGTTTCAATTTCAATGCCGTTTCCGTTGCGTTCCATGTCTGTATCGACTATTTATATGAAAATATATTATTTATATATGCTTTGCACCAGCTGCACACAAATAATATCAATTCAAAGAGACCTGTCATGATGATAAGCGGTCTTATCAGGGCCCGACCCAGAGCACAACACGGTGTGGACAGCGACAAACATTAAACGTAGATAGTACAAGTGTAATGCATATAAACTATATATGTACATATACATAGATTGTACCCAACCGGCTAATCAGTACTCAGTACGAAGTGGACTTTTGTGCGGTAAACATGGCAAGATCCAAGTCCAATACTAAGGGCTCCACGCCCGCGGCCTTCAATCGCGCAGTGCAATTAATGCTGCATATTACGGCGGTGTTCCAGTTTAATTATGGCGTCTACTATTTTTATAATTTGGAACTACCATCATCAATATTCCATCCGTTTGCCGGCAAATTCAAATTTTTGACATTCATCTGTGCGGTAAGCGAACCAGCTGCTAGTGCAGCCCTAACAAGTATCGATAATTTATAACTATCGCGCTCGATTGGCAGTTATGGGCGCACAATCAATTTCAAATGTGTGATGTCAAAAATATCAATTGGAAATACAGACAAACTTCCCTAGCTCGAATCACCATTATTTAAGAAAAAGGTGGAGTTATGGAGACTTCGACTCATGGAATTCTTTTTTTTTTTTTTAATTATTAAGTTTATTACCACTCGATTGATTTAGTTCGAGTTAGAGAAAATTAGAGTTATAGAAGTTCGAGTTATGGAAGTTCAACTGTATTTGCAAATTTTTCTAAAAATCATGATCATTTATAATGACAGTTTGATAATCCTAACAATTGCTGAATTTTAAGTCTTAACTTATTGGAGCTTCTTGTAATCAGAAAATTAATTCATATAAAAAATATAGCAAATGTATAAAATAATGTGCTTATCAGTAAACACACATTAAACTTTTATTTGTGTCTAACTTATTGATTCAAATATGGTTTTATGGTACTATTTATTACTATCCATTTCTGTTTTGGTCCGCTTTTAACTTCCTGTACAGTAAGTGTCAGAAGTATGATACCATATATGAGAAACGTAGCCGTAAAAAGCCGGCTGCACAGCCGTTTAACAAAACTCACCCCTCCCGCGAGCGACACAACAAAAATTCAATTTGGTTAAAGGAGTATTTCTAGTTTATTCAGTATTTTTTAATAAATGGGCAAACAGTCATTATTATATTTGCATTTTGTACTTTAATTATGTACGTTAAAGTGAATTTTGATTATCTCAGCTTACTGTACCTAATTAAATAAGGAAATAAATCAAACCCAGTTTTTCCATTCAAGTTATTTGTAATTTAACGTCAACTAAAAATACTTACTATGGCGAAAAAAGCTAAGCAAAATGTGCCTAAACTTTGAAAAAAATACCAAAGTCTGGTGAGAACTATCGAACTATTGAAGGACCACGGTCACACTGCGACCAAACCGTCTTCAGTTTTACTTTTTTGCTGGCCGGCTGCCGTTCGTTGCCGTGAAAAAATCAATTGCGATATTAATAAAATGGCCAACAACGCTGCAACGCAGTCGCTGCTGAAGAGTGTTTTTGGCGCCCTTCGTACGCTGCTACATTTAACTGCGGCAGTTCAATTCACTTATGGAATCTATTATGATTACACATACGTTGAATTTCCAAATTCCACTGATACAAATTCGAAATTAATTCATCATCCATTTGGGGGAAAATTCAAATATTTAACTTTCTTGGATGCGGTAAGCAGTTGACACGTTATTACATGAGTTTAGATTAGCTGTCTATTATCATAGTCTTATCTAAATCAAGTATTTAAGTATGATGATAACCGGTTTGGATTCGTTTTTGTGAAGGTTCAATGATTTTGCGGTTTGCAATCAATTCCACTTCAATTACCCCGTAATATCCTCCCTTGCACCCCTTAAAGCGCAATCACAACCCCTCGGTTGTTAGACACACGCATCTCTCTAACCACTTTTCTTTTTGCACTTACAGATAATTCAGGCGCTTTATTACATCGTCTCGCTGGCCAATGATTTTGTGGGCACAAATGAATTGGTGCCAAAGCGTCCACCAGCTATACGCAGGTTCAAGGACTGGCTGATGGCCACCCTCGCCTTTCCCGTGGCCTTGAATGTGGGCGTAACCTTTTGGACGCTGTATGCCATCGATCGCGAACTTGTCTTTCCCAAAGTGCTGGATCCCGTCTTCCCCAGGTCAGTTTAATGAATGTAAATTTGAGAATACACAACTAATTATATTTTCATTGATATTACAGCTGGCTGAATCATGTGCTGCACACCAATATTGTGGTGTTCATTGTGCTGGAGATGTTCACCTCGTATCGTGCCTATCCTAAGCGCAGCAAGGGTCTCACTGGCTTGGGCATCTTCATGGGCAGCTATCTGGTCTGGATTCACATCATCAAGCACTATTCAAATGTCTGGGTCTATCCAGTATTGGAGGTCCTTCAGCTGCCACAGCGCATTGTATTCTTTGTGGCTGTGCTCGGTTTTACCTTTGCCCTCTATCTGCTCGGCGAGTTTGTGAACAACGTTGTGTGGGCCAAGGAAGTGAAGTTGTCTCAGCGCAAGTCCAAGTAGGCTGTGTCTTTAAGTCTGTTGTCAAAAGTATGTCTGATGTCTGTGTCCTCGTCTGTTTTAATAGCAACTACTTGAATCAGCATAAATGGAATGAAATTATCGCTTATATATTTTACACAACAATCTAATAAATTATAAAGTTGATCTAATCCTCTATATCTAATAGTAAACAATACAATTTAGTAGACTTTTCAATTAGATTGCAATTGCAAAAGCTCAAGTTTGTCAAACTGTGTTTGGTTCTTTATTAGATGAGCATAATTAACATTAAAGTAAAAGTATTTTAATTGCATAATTCATATCAAAGCAAAGCACAGCACAGCAACAACTTTAATACCTGCGTTAACCTGTACATTTCAATATTAGAGTCATTACAATTACTATTACAATTACTACAATAAACGAAATCTAATTAACTTATTAGAAACTTTCAACTAAACTTTGTGTCAATTTCAACTTGAAACAAAATGGCGCCAACTGTCAATTTTCAAACTCCAACTGAGACAAATGCAATTATCAAACATCATTATTAGAGCAGGTGGAGGCTGTTGTGGGTGGTCTTGCCCTGCCACACCCAATGGCAACTCGACAAACAAATAAAGCTCCCAATGCAGCTCTGTTTTGTCAATCAGCTGTTTTTGATTTCTTGTTGTGATCTGAATATTTAATGCCTACGCGTTGAAAGTCGCTGTGAAAGCAAACTACAAGTTGATATATTTAAAAGTATTGCAGGTGTATTGTATTTTTTTAATTTTAGTAAATTTCACTTTATTTCTTTTGACGACTCACTGTGTCTCGTATTCCAGTCATAGCTATGACTATGAGGAAAAATCTGTAACTTCTGAACTAGATGAGATATCGTATTGAAATTTGAAATGTATTTTCTCAGTACTTCAAAGAAATTTTTAAATGAAAAATGAAAGTGGGCGTGGCACTGGAAAGGGCGTAATTTAACGGTCAAATAAGCTAAGATATACGAGTGTACAAAAAATATATTTTTTCTGTTTCAAATTTTTTTAAGGAACAGAAAAATAAAATAACATTTTTAAATTTTTTTTTTCATTTTTGAAAAATTTTTAAAAGTCAAAATTACAAAATATTGTTTTTGAATGTTAACTTACGCCCTTTTCAGTTTTACGCCTACGTATATTTTTCTTTCAAAAATTTCTTTAAAGTATTGGGAATATGTATTTCAAATTTCAATCCGATATCTCATCTAGTTCAAAAGTTACAGGTTGTTGCCAAAAACTTCGGCGAAACGAGCCACAGTGCGAAAATTCTTAGTTGAGAAATAAATAAATTTATAATTGCGAACAATACTGGCATAACTCGATCAAGAATTGGTTCTAATAATTTATGGAGAAGGTTCTTAACTCTTAAGCCAACTTTTATGGAGTGTGGAGCTCGTCAAGTAAAGTTAATTTTAAAAAAATTGCTGACTTACAAAATAAGCCCTATGCGTTTTTTAATGTTCAGAAAAACAAAGTTTGGCATTATGTTCTTCCTTAACCCACGTCTTATTTAATTTTGTTGTCTAATATTTCTTTGAAGTGTTTAGAATAAAAACATATTTTAAATTTTAGTTTTTTTCCCCTCTACTTTTCGCCAAGTGTAGCTTTTCCCAGCCAAGTGTAACTTTACTATTTCGGTAGAAATGATCTAATGGTTCGTGGCATCTGTTGTTACCACATTTTACCTGCTGTTTGTTACCACTGAAAACGCCCTCGTTCCGGTTTACGGCGTTTCTTTTACCTGCTGTACGCACAAGTCCAGCGATCAGAGGTCAGTTTCGGCCTTTTGGGAACTAACTGAATATCACACCTCTCTTTTTGTTTTAATATGGTTTCTGTGGATTACGAAGTAAATGAATCTTTTACTTGTAAAGCATTAAATGTATTTCTTTTAGAGGCTATTTCCAGTTCAAAGAGTTATTTGTATACCCTAGCAGGGGGTATTATAAGTATAAAATACCAGTCTAGCATCATATGAGTTTAATCAAAGTTAAAAATCTAAATAAATAAAAATCATAATAAATAACAATTTTGTTGATTCATAATTCTCTCCCAGGGAGCCTCACAACCACATATTTTAATCACGTAGAATGACTTTTAAAACAATAAAAATTATTTTAATGTGTTTGATCTTGAGAATTATTGTTATTTTAAAATTTTTATTACCGAGGCACCTAATTAATAAAAATAGCTCACATTTTATTACTCTCCACATTTCAATTTTATAGCAAAATCATAATTAAAAATGAAAATAAATTTTTGTTTATGCTTCGCCTAGAAATTAGAACTCCCCAAAGGCAATGTTTTCAATTTGTAAACAAGAGCTATAAATGAAATGCAACCCGTTCTAAATTTATAAAGACAACATTGATGGGATTTAAAATCGGTTTATTAGTTACAAAATGTTAATTGTAAGCATTTTAGGCACTTTGTAACACAATTCGTTTCGTTATCGTTCTCGTTGTGCTGATTTGCCCAATAGGGCGACTTATTTGTACATTTAAAACAACATACATACATCGGTACAATTAGTTCTACAGTCTAGTTGAAGGAAACAGTCAATATAGCGACATATAAAATGGTAACACACAGATCTTAAATGCTAGTTCTCTTTTTTGAATATATGAGATTTGTAAACTTTTCAAAAACTTAATTGCTATGAGTATTCGTATTCGTAATCGTAATCGTTAACCGATTGTTATGGAAGATGAGAGTTTTAAAAACTTAAGTAAATGCATTTCGTTAAATTGACCGCTCCAATCTAGTAAAAAATCCTATTTGGAGGGCAGCAGTAACATTTTAAGTTTATCGGATTCGCTCATGAGCGTTGGTTCCCTGTGATGTCGTGGTCCGAGCAGGGATTGCATTTCGGTGGCATCCTCCGATAACATCTCGTTGCGTTGCCGACTGGCTGCATTTAGCAGTCGCATCGCTTGCTGCAGTTCCTCATTGCCATAGGTGGGCAACGTGTGTGTAGCAATCTCAAAGGGATTCGCCTGTATGCCCACATCACAGCTTGTCTTGCTGTTGCGCGAATTGGGCTTGCCCGTGGACATGCCGGAGTAGGAACTGTGAAGCATTATATCCAAGGGAATATCCAGCTCAGCGGAGGAACAGCTAAGAGAGTCACCATTCACATTCCCATTCCCAATTGCTGCCGTCAATTGTCGTACATATTGCTGCTTAAAATCGCTAGTTGAGTCCACATCCAAATCGAGGTCGAGTTCCAAATCACCGTGACGTTGTGACTTGGCTTGTTCCTTGCGTGACTTGCGACTCCGCTGTGAGTTTCTAGAATGGCGATTTCCATTGCAATTGGATTCGTTGGACTTTTGCATGTGCTTGAGGAAATGTCCAAATGCGGCGGCCTTGTTGCCATTGCTGGGCAACTCTTGAATTTGTGGTCCATCGTCGTCATCATCGTCGCTCAGTTCCTGCTTAACCACCACATTGAGGTCTCGTATTTTAAAGGAGGCACGCGAATTATCCTCCTCATCCGAGGAGGTAGTCATGCCCTGGTTCTGTAAAAATGGCAATATAAACTGTCCATTCTTTTGTATGAACTCATTGATGATGGTTGGATCCAAGCCCGCATTGCGACGCCTTGTGCTGTTGTGCTTTTTGGTGCTCTGGGCAAACATGCCCACTTTGTGACTAGCATTCGGATAAGTGGTCTTCTTCAACGCTATAACTTGCGACTCCACAGAGGTGCTGCTCTCTCGTCGTCCCCGTCCTCCACCGCTGCTGTACTTTGTGCGCCCGCTGCTGGCCGCAATGAAATCTCTGCGTCGTTGTGATCTCTTGTTGCTGCCCGAGGAGTACGCATGCTTGCCATGTTGTCGCGATCTCGAGGCCACTTTCGTCTTCATTTCGGCTATCTTCACAGAGACCTGTGAGTCTACAGAGTTTCGACGCGATTCAACAGACACATGACGCACACTGACGCTGATCTCCGAGTCCAAGGAGTTTTTGCGTCCAGCCTGTCCCTGGCTGGAGGAGTTCGTGTTGCCGGGTGTGGCGCCCGTCAGTGCCATGCGACGTTTTACACACTGGGGCAAATAATGCACCCAAGTGGAGCTTATCTCGTTCGTTTCCGAAGAGTTTAAATCGTTTACATCGAAATTTAGACCCACGGGATCGGTGTGTGTATTGTACAGTGTTATGGACAGTCTTCCCTTGTCCTCAAAGTCCTTGCGCTTGGCCCAAGTCTGTGCAATGACCTTGTGCTTGGGCATTTTGACCTCCTCGACGACCTCCTTTCCACACTTTCTGGCAAAAAGAAACCAAACAAAAGTTACAAAAAATACGTTCATTAAAATTTCCCGCAAAACTTACTTTTTGATGTAGCGCTTCCAGGTCTCTATCGAGGACGGTGTCCAGCACCAGGTGGACATGAGAATGCCAGAGCTGAACAGGCAAAGCAAGTGCAATTGGAGCACTCCCACACTGGGACGATTCTCAATCTTGCAGACGCTGTTCTCATCAAAAACGGAGCTGATGCGGCAACTGTAAAGGGATGATGTCTATAATTCAAGTCTGCATTTTTTTGTTTTTAGTATACTTACATAATATAGTGCCTGAAACTTTCGGCCCACTCGGCTGAATGGCGAAACTCAGTCACATGACAGGCAATGGCAACCAGGATGAAAATTAAAGTCAACAGTGCACAGACGCCCATACGCATAATAATCAAATGGATTTTATTGCTGGCGGAGGTGGATTTAATGTCATTGGCAAAGTGCTTCAGGCCAAAAAGCATAATCATGCCGCGCGTTATGAAGTAACCGCCAATTAGAATGACACCACAAAGGGGTCCCAAGAGTAGACCAGCTCGCATCGAATGATTGATGTAGCCAACGAAACAGATGCCCACAATGCCATTGCCATCCACTTCACTGAGTGCCATTGTCGTAATGGTGAGCACCAATGGCAGTGACCAAGCCACCAGATGAAAGTATGATCCCTTCTTGTCGATGCGATCCTGGACATGTCCCATGGCGCGCCAATGCCAGGCATAGGTGAGAAAGACAAACCAGACCATGCCGGCGGTAAGAAAGTAATAGACAAGCACAAATATGACAATGCACGAGAGATTCTCCCCCGCCGTTGGCTCCGAGTGACGCAATGTGCCATCCTTGCGACAGACGATATCTTCCCGGGATCCGGATGTAAACTGCACCAGCCAGCTGCAAAGAATAATTCAAATAAAGATTAGAAAGGAATGCTAGGATATACTTCTTTAATAAGATATCTATAGTTGTCAACTCACCCAAAGCACGAAATGAGAAAGCACAGATTGATGTAGAAAACGATCACAGCTGGATATTTGTTGGCATTCTGCCAATCAATGAGGAACGTGGCAACCACAAACAGATTCGAGAGCAGGCAGAGTGTGCCGCCATAGCCAATTAATTTGTGTATCTGGCGATGCTCATCATCTGTGTACAACGGATCCTTGCACTGCACACCACAGCCCTCAATGCCGGGATAATAGCTGGCCGCGTTATCTGCCGGCACCAAAGGTCGCAGACATTTCCCAGTCACATTAAATTTCATTTCACGTGCATCATTGCTGCACTTCATGGGAAATAGAGTTTCGTTGCAGCGCAGAAATTTCGGGAAAAATGTTGTATTGTACAGCACGCGGCATGGTTCGAGCGTAATTTTGCACATTTCGTAGGAAGGCAGGTAGACCATATCCTGACCGTTAATTTCCTCGCACTTGGGCTTGAACACAGCACAGAGAAATGGCTGCAAAGACAACAATTATTTGGGTATTGCACCAAGCATATAAATCTCCGTGCTTACCTGAATAACAGCCCAACATTTGGGCACATGTCGCAGGGCATAGTAACCACTTAATGCTTCATCCAATTCCTTTTCCTTGCGGTAGTCGGTTAGACCCAGACTGGTCAATGCATAGGGTAACTTGGAGCCCAAGCATGTATTGTGCGTGGTGTTCACCTCCAGACAACGTCCACGACGCACACACTGTATATGCCGGCTATCAATGCCATCAAACCAGGGCTTATCATCCTTGCCCTTTTTTCCATAGAGCCGATAATTCATTGTGCCATTAATTGGCTCCAAATCGACGTCTGTGGAGCTGGCTGGCGTTGAGCTTGCACTAAATTTCGTGGAGCTGGAACTGGCATAGGTAAAAGTGGCTAGCACCAGGCAGCAGACTGTGAGAGTGCTCCTATAAAGCAGGCCAAGATTTGAATTAACATTTAAATGATATTTTGATGCTTTTAGCATACTTACGTCTCCATAATGTCTTTATGTGACTGCCACAAAATATATATTCGCTATTAATATATATTAAGCGAAGCCTTTTGTGAATATTAATGCTCCACCAGCGAAGTGTAGACGGAGACGAAGATGGAGACGAAGACGCAGTAGCGCCTTGTTTGGTACTACAAAATCTCGCAATCAGCGCATTTTGCTGCTGTTTTTTTGTGCTCACGCCAATGCTACTTTCACAATGTCTTGTATTTTCAAATGTGATTCAAGAAGTTAATTCAAAAAAATTAAAACAAACCGAGAAGTAAATAAAAACTAAATGCGCCGCGAAACACACACACGAAAATGCAACAAATGAGCGTTTTGATTGTGTCGCAGACCACCCACACAGTCAGTTATCGTAATCGTCTGCAGACTATCGATAACCGACTGCAACCATAATACGCAAGTCGCTGAAAGCATATCGATGTGTGGCGTTCTTTACAACCCTGGCCGCAGTTTGGCTTGTGCAAATTTTTAATAAAAAAATAAGGCTAGATTTAAATTAAACTTGTGCATTTGTTAAAATCGGTGGCCACAAATTGAAGCCATGGATGCCGCTCCAGTGGTAACCCCGCACGCTGCTAATGAGACGAAGCCAGTAACTCAAGCCCCGGCCCCGGCGGCCGCTGCGGCAAATGAAAATGGTGTACAAACAGCAGCAAAAAAATCGGAAACAACGACTGTGGCTGGTGGGACTGGCTCTTCTGGTACGTATAAACGAAACGAAACAAAACGATGATGAGAGATGGGTGTGTACCCAATGTTGTTGTTTGGTTTAATTTCAATTTTGTTTACTTGTCGCAGAAATGCATTCCAATGTTGAGGCTGCTGGAAAAGTGCCAGACGCGCAGAAAACGAAATTAAAAACCGATTTGCCCACTGAGAAGGTATTGATTACAATATGCAGCGCCGATCGTAAGAATAAAAAGACATTCATGTCCTTGCCCAGTCGAAAGGATGTGATCGAAAAAGGTATGTGTTTAATTTAATTACAAATATAATATAATCATAGCTCTCTAATCATTTTACATTAATTAATTTGCGTTTCTCTATGTAAACAGCACACAAATTTGGCCTGGCTGGCAGCACAATAGTGCTGGAAAGCAATGGCTGTGAGATATGCGAAGATGAAGTGCTCCTCTTTGCAGCCAAAGAGAAAATATTGCTTATGCTGTTGGCCGAAAGCGACGAATACATTATTCTACCTCCACCATCGCCGCTGAATCGTTCAGAGCGCGCGGGCAGCTCGCTGGATCCTAGTTTTGTATCGAATGCCAACGACTCGACAGTATCCAATGACGAAACTCTTTCACTGGCGAGTGTTACACCTAGCAACTCAAAGACATCGACGGCTCAATTTAAAGAATTCTCGATACCTTGGTCCAAGGTACCGAACGATATTATGAAGCTGTTACGCAGCAAAACCAGCTTGGGTAAGCGTCTGAATACGCTGGCCAATCTACTTGTAGATTCATTACGCGAGCGCTCAGACCATATACCCATACGTGTGTTTCGCCAGGTGGCTCAGCAGGCAGCCGAAAAGTATCCCGATTCGTTGCTAGAAAAGGATCGCGAAGGACAACAGATTGCAACATCGCCGCAATCGCTTATCTCGAAAATGATCAACCGTAACAATGCACTGAATCGTCCACAGAAACGCGCCAGTTCTGGCAGCTCTGATACACACATAACTAGCAGCAACAAGAAGCGTAAATCAGGCACCGGAGCAGCTGGTGGATTGGCAGCAAATGGCAAATCAATGGCCATCAATCGCGACCTTGAGGAGAAAAAGGAGCTGCTTATTTCCAGCTATCGTGGCAGTACCAAAGTTGAGCCAGCCACAATTGCCGAGTACATGAAGGAATGTTTTCCTCTGCAGCGCGTATTCTTCAATAACAGTGAGAAGATACCGGACATTACGGCCATCAAGGAAAACTGGCCTTATATATTCAATAAGGATCTGCTCTATCAGCATTTTGAGTTGCTCATGTCAATTGATCCACGCTTGTTGGAAAAGCGTTTTGCCAGCGAAAGGGAGCGCATTTTTAAATTCTTCAAGACGTCCAAAAATAAGAAAGTCAGCGCTCTGGAGGAGAACAATGCAAATGTGGTACGGGGCCTGGCATACCATTTCAATGAGGATCCCGATTACATTTTCAAGCAAATCGACAGCGGACCCTTGTCAAAAGATGTGCTGCAACACATGAATCCAACCAATGCACCCTGGGTGGCTCTAGTCAGTAAGTACAACAATGACTAGGACATGGAAATCCGTTTATTACAAGTAATTCTAAATTTTTACAGATACGCCAGCAGCTGCGGGCACTGAAGCCCAGACCGCCCAGACCGAGGCAATGGTGTATATTGAGGGGCAGATAATGAGCACGTTTGCTGCCGCGGATGTTGATTTGCCAGACATCATTGCCCAATTGCTCTGCTACTATTATACCTTCAACATGATGTACCCCAAGGAAGCCAATCAAACACTCGAATTTATTGTCATTTATTTTCTGCAACATGCGCCCGAGCAGGCGCGCAACTCCAAAAAGAGCGTCACATCCAACAGTAAATTCAATCAACTAATTGCAAAACTGGCCAATGCGAATGGTTGAGCCTCAACTGAAGCAGCTGTATCAATTGTCGTCTCATACTGTTTAGTTTACATACATATACATATTTATTTTGCAAACCCATTCACATATTCTCCTATTTCTAAGATGATTTACATTAAAGTGTGTAGTACTTATGTTGTGTATACATTTCTGATTTGTCCCAAAAATGAATGGTTTTACTTATTTTGATCTACCATCTTTTTGAAAGCTTTTGGATTTGCAAGCTTGGTATTTCTTCTCATGTTGTGAATCATGTCCCTCATACTTGTATTATCATATTTTTGATTTGCAATTTTTGTTAATTTTTGACGCACAAAATTGCGTTCCCATCGTTTCAGTTTCTCGGGACTTTTAGTCTTTATTATGGTCTTCACTTTGGGTGCTGATGACCCAGAAGCAGAATTATCACCAGCATTATTGTCGAATTTTTCCCATGTGGTCTTTTCATTGCGTTTTGCTTCGATTATGTTGCGCCTGTGATTCTGCTCTCGTTGCTTAAGTACATCCTTGGCCTGCTGGCTGCCCATATTGCAGCGATCCGAGCTGCGGAGTTCCTCCTCGTCATCGAGAATGTCATTCTTCACATGTTGCCATGGTTTCGCCGATTCTGGCACTGGTGCTGGTGTTGTGCGCACAAACGGTTTGGGCTTAAACTTATGTTTACCCCAGCTTCTTGAGCGAGCATCCTGATTCATTTTAAATTTATTATTTCTATTCATTTTTGGAACAACTCTTTCTTTAATTGTCGCTTGATAAATATTAAAACGATATTTCGATAGCTAACTTGTTAACGATAGATGATAAACTCGATATTTTTTGAATTTCGTCTCTGCTCAGGGACAGTAAAAATAAAATGCGCCAAACAAAATTACAAAAAAAAAGTGGTAGGTAATATAATCTCTTGTGCATTCTGAATAATAGTATAATTTTATGTTTTTGCAAAGTCTACTAAATAATTCTCACTTTTTAAATCACTAACTAGACAAAAAAGGTCAGATTTGGCGAAAAACACAGCAGGTCGCCAAGCCGTGGATGAAACTATTGTAGACAAAAAGAAGTACAGTCCATTTTTTTAATCTTGTTTAGGTGACACTTATATTAAAAATTAATGAACTATTTTATAAAGGTAGTTTCAAGACATTAATAAAAAAATTTATTTCATTGAAAACGATACTTGCATTATGTTGTTATTTACGTTATCGATGACACTTCGATAATGGTCATTAACCTGCAGATTATCGATACTAATAAAACACGTGCAAGCGGTCCGTATAGTTTTTGACTTGGGTTTTGAGATGCAAAACGGCAGAGAAAGACGTTCCAGTGGCAATTGGCAAAAGAACTCCGGCTCAGACCGATACCATGGTCATAATAATAGTGGTGATCAGTTAAATAGAAGCTGGAACGACAATAACAGAGGAACCAGACGCGGGCAGGGACAGAACCATAACAATAACTTCAACCGAAACCCTCGTGGACAAGCAGGTGGAGATGTCTTAAATAATCAGGAATCATTTACCAAGTTTCGAGATTCAAGTCAACAACAGCATAATCAACATAATCATCAATCAATAAATAATCCCCAAGATCGTGGAATTGGTGGCGCTGGACATGATAATCAGGGCCCAAAGCATTGCCGCGGCGGTGATCAGAACCGTGGCGGACGCAAAGGCGGGCGTGGACGCAACGGTGGCGGCGGTCGCGGTGGTGGCGGTGGACGCCATGGTAATGATGGTCGGCATGGCGGCCGAAATAGTGGAGGGATTGGTCGACATGGCGGCATTGACGGTAACGGCGGTGTTCGACATACTGGAGGTAATACAGACGGACCATGGTATGACGAACCTACTCAAGATGACATTTATTATTTCACAAATGGCCAACTAAGTCTAGAGGACAACGCGACGCCGTCGTCGCTTGTGCCATCAATACAAACTGCCACGGAAGCGCCAATGCAGGTGCCAACTCCTGAGCCACCTATTGCTCCTATTGCGGAAACTCCCAAAGAGACGGTGCCAGTAACTGTGACTCCTGCTAAGCCAGTAATGCCAACTGCACTGATTAACACGATCAACATAAAGAAGGAGAAAAAAGATCCATTGCCCAAGCCGGCCGCAAAGCCACAGGAAAGCAGTGATGATAGCTCCTCCAGCAGCTCCGATGACAGCCACGAAGACGGTGAAGTCATAAAGCCGACGCCGGCAATGATACTGAAGGCCGCAGCAATGAAAAAGACAACAAACATCAAAACTGCAGTCACTGCTAAACCTCCAGCTTCATCCTCTTCCTCCGAAGACACATCGTCAAGCGATGAGGAGAGTCCACAGCCTGTTAAAGTTAAGACCCAAGTCAAGACTCCAGTCAAAGAATCCATTGCAAAGTCACCGAAAACATTAAAAAAAATAGCATCCGAGGACGATGTTGTTTGCATTGGTAATGTGACCAGAAAATATACAATTCCCGATGAAGATGAGGATGACGAGGAAACGGAGGCGAGCAGTGTTGAAGAAGATTCAAGTGCGGAGCCAAGTGTCAGCAAAGAGAAACCCAAAGGCACTATAATGTGTATCTTATGCGACAAGAAAGTAAGTATTTAAAATAATTGATGTTGGATCACTTCTAAATCATTGAATTCACAGGGACATACCTCATTCGAGTGCCAGATGATCTGCAGGAACTGTTCAGCACCATATCATAGTCTGAAGAACTGCCCAAATCCACCCAATTTGACTATTGCACTTCAGGCTTTCATGGAGTTTACCATGCAACAAATGTCCGTCTTTAATATGGAGAAACACTTTGCATTTCCCGGCGGCGTGGTGACAGCACCACCAGCTCCACCTGTCTCTGTTCCTGCACCTGCTGCCACTGCTCCTGCTCCATCCACAACCAAGTCAAGGAAGGAAAAACGAGCTGCTTCTAAAAAGTCAAAGAAAACGCCGAAAAAGAAAATAAAAGTGGAAGCCAACGATAGCGACGATGACGATGATGATGAGGTGGATGAAAATAGCTCTGCAGAAGAATCAAGCGACAGCGAAAGTGAATCCAGCAGTGAACCGCAGCCAGCAGCCAAGGCGAAACGCAAACGCAGCTCCAAGCAAGCAAACACACAACCACTTCCAAATATCGCACCACCAGCAGCAGCATTTCCATTCCACCACATGCTTGCTGCCGGCGCACCATACAACTCCATGATGTATCCTTATGCGGCGCCGTTTAGTTATCCTAAATAAGTGCATTAATTAACTATTATACAATTTATGTTTGTATATACCTTAATTCAAGCAAAAAGTAATTTCTATTATAAAATCTATGATTTGGTAAATTTGTAGAGATTACTATCTATATATTTGAATTAAACAATATTTCAGATAAGTAACTTTTTTGTTTACACGTACAAATGTTAATTTATAATAAAGCTTAAAGTAACTTTTTTAATTTTAACAATTTAATATTAATGAGAAGTGCACAGATTTTCCTTAATTAATAATTACTATAATTTGACCACGATGTTTGCTGCTATAAACTTTATAGCACGATGGCGGTAATTTTAAAAATTGAGTTATCCGTGGGATCCTGATAGGGCTGCCACCTTTTTTTTCCAAGGTTGCCACATAGTGACAACATCTTCCTCTCGCTCTTCACTTTGTAGCTCTCTTCATAAACTATCGATAGAAAATTGGTCCCATGTCATTTCTCTAAAGCTTGGTACTGACGTCAGATAAATTTTTAGCGGCGTAAAGTGCTCAATCTTTCGCTGTCGACGAGCGTAAGCCCAGTGTTGCCAATGCAACACGGACAAATAACCAAAAGTTGAGTGGTAACTCTACGCGTCAACGGCGGTTTATTTCAAATTTGAACATGCAGAATTGATTTGGATAAAAGAGGAGAGAATAGGCATTGAAAAATGCAAATTAAAGTTAATAGAGGAAAAATTTGCGATGGCACGCAAGCACAGCGGGTATTGGGTGCACCCATCGCTTTTGAACTTATTACGTGATTTCTCCCTCTATATTAATGAAAAAATGCAAAGTGTTTGGTTTATGTCTAAGAAAACAATTTTAGTTTTCGTTATTGCTTATAATTCATTAATATTGTCGTCGTTATTGTCAACGTCGCTGTTTTTCGTCGAAGTTCCAGCCATTTTTTTTAATTTATGTGAGTGAGCGAGATAGATATACCCAGCGAAACTCTAAACAGTTCGATGTTTCGCCAGGCCAGTCAGCTTTTTCAAACAGTGCTGGATAACGCCCGTTCCTTATCTGGCAGCTCCGTTTTTAGTTTCAGTTTAGTTGACGTCCGGACCGACAAGCGGAGATAAATGTCGTCTTCTTCTTATTAACCTTACGCCAGCGTTTTTTTTATATGGAGTTTGACCTTACGCTAGGCCTTTTTTCTGACGTCAGTACCAAGCTTAACGAAATAAATTATTTTCAAAAAATTAATTAAAAATTTAAATTTACAAATTCAAAAAACCAACAAAATACAAAGTTTTCTAGATCAATGAAGTTCATTTTAAAATTGGTTTGATGCATGAGACTCTTCGCGTGGTTAAGTAAGAAATTCTAAAAACAATTCTTAAAAATACGACTGAAATTTTCAAAATTCTAGCTTCAAAATTAAGCAAGTTCCATTTTTAAATCACGGTTTTTCATAGGATTTGAGTTATCCGTGGAACCTGAAGGTTGCCACATTCGTTTTTTGTCAGGCTTAGTCAGGGCTGCCACATGATTTTTTAAGCAAACAGCTGTCCACCATGTGTATGTGTGTGGCCTGCAGCTTGTTTTCTGTTTACAACAAATTAGATTGTGGCATAAATTTATAAAATAAGTGAAGTTTGGATAAAAACAACAGCACAAAAACGCAGCAATTATTTGATTGACGATGTAAGTAGTTAATACATATATATTTAACTTGCAATTTTTGCGACATAAACAACAAAACCTGTGGATTCTGTACAACGATTAGGAATTGGGGGAATGCGAGAGACAGAACCTTGTTTGTTTTTTGCTAGTTTAACTTGAGCAAAATGAACGCAATTCACGTTCACGATCGGTGCCGCAGCTGGTTGGATGCGACATGCCGCGTGGATCGATGCCAGGCTTCAGCAGCGTCTGTTGCAGCTCCCAAATGATTTCGCTGGAAAGAACATTCACGGCCAGCATTAGAGCAGTCTCAAAGTTAAGCGGATTGACAGCGAAACTGAGAATGCCCACGGCAATTTGATTATAGAGAAAGTCCTTGTCTAGTTCAAGCAACTCCTCGCGCACCTCCATAATGCGATTCTCAAAGTGACACTGTATGGCGGCAAACACCTGCTTGTCCAGGCCAACCAACAATTCGCGCTTAAACTTGACCAAATAGTGCTCAATGAAGACAACTTCGCTGCGATTCAGATGCGGCAGATGAACCTTCTCCTGTATCACTTGATCGCCAATCTGGCTAACCACCAAGGAAGTCAACGATCCCGCCGGTGTTGGACGTCGATCCGTGCAGGGTCTGACATCGACAAACGGATGTATCTCGTAGCTACCCATGCCAATGGTGCATGCAACGCCACTGAACGAGACATGCGATACACGCGATTGACTCTTCTGTGGCATGCGCGACTTCACTGCTGAAGGTATCTCCATGGCCTTGTTGTCGCGGGCAAAGCCAATAATCTGCACCGATTTCTGTCAAAGTAAATGAAGCGATGAATTAATATTACCGGTATTAACCGATTGAAATGTGTAACCGTAACTGCAATCGTAACCGAAATTATTCAAACCGCATAACCGTTTGGAAACCGATTAATGCATAACGGTTAGTTTCGGTTCAATCAATCATTAAATAAATAAATTTTGTTGTTAAAGCAAAATCGTCGTTTTTTAAAAAAAATTTTGAATTTTTATATTTAATTTGCATATAAATGACATTTACTGATACCGATAATCGTATCGGTTCAATACCTGGATATTCAGGCCTGTTCCGAATTCCAAACGTTTTCAAAAAGTAAAAACAAAACGAAAACGAACGTATTACTATTTGCTGTTCCCAATTCCGAACGAAATGGGCTTGTCTTTACTTTCGAACTCGGTTTCGAAAACGTTTCGAAAATTCATTTTAAGGGAAATTAGACTTAAACTTCGTTGTTCGAACTTTGTTATTCAATTGAAGCAACTCTAGCAGCTTTCGATTGCGAGTTGGTATCGATAACAAAAACTAAAGTGGAATTCAGATCAGCTCGGATTCTTTTAAAAAGTACTTCAAATGTTTAAACTTGAAGCAGCAATGTTAATCGATTCCAAAACTGTTCAACATTATTATAATTTTCAGTTTATAATTTTAGATATTAATTTTAAAGCTTTAAACGGCATTTAATTTTAAATCCGGTGACTCTACAGCACACGTTTTGAAACGACAATTATTGTCGATTTTCGGAATTCGGAAAAGCAATCAACTCGTTTTAAGGCAATTCGACTCGTTTTCGAAATTCGGAACAGGCCCGATTTATTATTCAGAGCAGAAAGTCATTTAAGTCGCCAAATTTTGGTAGTTCTAGCTCTTATAGTATCTGAGATCAAGGATAGACAATTTCGAACATTTCTACTCACATAGTTGACATATTTCTTGGCATCGCACATAAAGTTCATGACGCGACCAATAAGAACGGACAGAGCGCACTCATCATCACTGAGATCAATGCTAAAATCTTGAAGTATATGATTAAGTATGTATTGTGCCGCCTTATAGATGGGATCATTCGGAGCAAAGGTCACAGGCGCATGACCATCCAAGGCAATGGCTGCATTCAGAGCATAGCATAGTTCGCTGTCCAGCAGACCATCAAAGGTGGCCTGGAATTCATCGCAGAACGATGGCTGTGTACGTTTTGGCACAGACTTCTTCTTCTTTTTCTTTGGACGCTTGGGCTTACGAGCCTGTAATACCTTGTGGGATCGTTCTTTAATCTCATTCTGAATTTCCTCCCACTTGGCACGATACCTTTCCTTGTGACTCTCAATGAAACTTTCCCGTTCAACTTCCATCTCACTCAGCAAAACTTCAATTCGCCGTTGATTTGCGATGCGTTCGTTGAGACGCTTGTGCCAGGATTGTATCTGACCCTCGGTGTGCTTCATCAGGCGCTGCTTGTGCAGATTGCGCATATTCTTATTGTAGCGATCCTTTTTAAATTGAAACAATTTCTTCAGCTTAATGAGATGTTTCCGCTGCAGATCCTGATGCAATCCAATGTGCGCCTCGACACGCATATTTGTCAACATCTTGCGATGTTCCAGCAACATCTGTTGCATGGCTGCCATATTCTCCAAGCGCTTGAACTTCTCCTCCGTAATGTTATAGAGTTGAACCTTGCGCAAATGACGCTCCTCGTCCAAACGCTGTTTACGTGCCAAGACCTCCTCTTGGGTATGATGACGTCCAGCCGGATTCAGATCATCTCGTCTGGAAATGCCTTCGGCATTGGCAATCAGCAGACGATCATGACGCTCCGCCTCCCGTTGTCTGTACGCCTGCAGGACATAATACAGCTGCGATTTGTGCAGATCTTCACGAAACTGATTGAAATCCTTCAAATTGCAAATGACCTCGTTGTCATCAGTTATCTCTCCATTCTCACGTAGACGCTTCAGATTGCGCTCATTCGAATAGAAGGTCTTTAAATTAGAATCGTGCAGTGGATTATACTCTGGTATATGAACTGTCACCGAGGAATCAAACTCCTGCATGCTGCATTTGAACTAAACCAAATGAAGGGAAACGCTAAGATAACAATATGAATAAGTGTTTGTTTTTGGATTAATCCTACCGTATTGCCAATTTTGTCCTTTGAGAATATAACCTGATTGCCGGGGCACTTGAGCATGGGCAGTTTACAGTTCAACGGTATCAATTCCCAACCGGGTAAACTGTTAATCGGTAATCCAGAAGGCTGCTTGGCCGTCGACTGACCAGCAGCCACCTTGTGGCGTCGCGGCAATGATAAAATATCAATCATATCTATATCTTATATCCTCGCGCTGATGATTTAACCAATACAATTTGGTAATCTTTCAATTAACACAAAACATTCGAAATAAATAGATTTTTTTTATTTTTGTTTATCTCACATACTTGTGTTTGGAAAATACTGAAAATTGAAGCAACGCTCGTTTTTATGCTTGGAAATTTGTTCATTTGCCTACTGTGACACCATGTCTACTCTCTTGACATTCGCTCTCTCTCAGCCAGAGTTGGCAGAAAAGATATTCCGCTAAAAGTCTAAAAACAAAGCGAACAAAGAAAATTTTATTTCTTTTTGCTTTTTGACCATTTTTAGCTACTACATAAACTTGCACATTTAATATTGATGATCTAATACAACTTTTTATAGGATATTGCATATTATAAAATATTTCTTATATATTTTAAAAAACTTAAAAAAATGCATTATTTATTTTTTCAGATTACAAAATAAAATGTTCTTTTTTTTCAGATTTTTTGTTGAAAAATTCGAATTTTTTAGCCTTTTTCCAGCTCAAACACCTTTTGCTAGTTTCCCAAAAGTTGACAACACTGCTCTCAGCTGAAGTTTTTACTCGCTTTTCCAAAAGCTCTCTCCCTTCGAATTCAAAGTTGACAGCTTCCGTTGTCCTTTTTACTTGTTACTTTTACTCTTGTTTGTTTAGTTTGTTGCTCTTTATGTGCCTTTTGCTTAACAAAGCTTTTCTTGTTGTCATTTAAGTTGCTTTTCTCTCTCTTCTCTCCCTTCTCAGTTGGTCTTTGTTCATTTTGTTATTGTTGCCAGGGGGCACATTGAACCGGAAACTACAGAAAATGCAATTTATTTCAAAGTATAATTCAATCGTCTATAGGTAACGGACTTGATAAGCATTTGATAAATTTGGAAATGCAATTTATTTCCTTTTACGATGCTTTCCTTTACAAAATGAACAAGATTTTATCTGTACAATAACTTTTTTTAAATCTAAAGAGACCAATTGACTTTTCAGTACAAAAGAGAATACTCTCAACCTGTATCTTAGTTTGTATTCTGAAACTTTAACAATGATTGTATAACAAATTTTCTATTGCTATGTTCCACTGTATAAATTGGACTCTTCCCTGTGGTTTATCTTATGCAAAACAAACAGACTTTGTCATTTTATTGATACATAATTTTTGTATGTTTGTTTTTGTGTTACGATTTTACGATGCTCTCCGCCCGCACAATCCACCGCAGTTATTGGCATGTCTTCGCTGCCATTAGTCGCGCTAGATTTGAAATTGCCACAAGACGCCAGAGATGTGGAAGTTATATAAGACACCGTCTTGGGGCGACCTCGTTGTCTGCATTGAAGTTGCGGCATCAGTGTGTAGCATCAGCATAAATATTTGCCAATCCGGTCGGTCAGTGAGTCAGTCGACAAGTCGGACAGTCTGGCGTCGTGAAGTCTGCGGTATTTCTCCTCACGGGTGCCATGTAAATAAAATCACATCAAGTGCTGAAAGTACTTACTGGTCGCACGTGCTCCAAATACGCTTTCGAGTGTGCTTTCCATTTCAGCTAACATTCCACACAGCACCTGAAAGGCCATGATATAAATAAAATATGAATCCTAGCATCCCGTCCAAAAAAAAAAAATAAACAGATAGTGTGAGAAGCCAAAGGTGCGTGCCAATCTCTGGTGATAAGTTCTTGCCTAGCCTGGCCTATTTCCTGTTATATAATAGTTACTTCCTGTTGCCAGCTGAGTCAGCGATGACATCGTGAATCATATACAAGCGTCGAAATAAATTTGTTTGTACACTTTTTGTGGAATGTTAAGTAGTTTTTTTTTTGTGTGTTTAATACTACATATTATACATTTAAGTTAAAAGTTTTAACTATTGTAAGATGGTTGTCACACAATTATTTTCTATCCAATGCAATGAAAACTTTTTGGAAAACATTTTTAGTTATCTTAAGAAAGCGAAACAAAGCCATAAATACTTAATTTAATAGTATTATAGTTAATAGGATAATATTATTTACAGAACAAATTGTATAAATATCATCTAATAACCGTCATCCAGTTTATTCTATGCTTAATTTAAGCTCCTACTCTTGACTAATTTGGGCTTTTAATTTTCAACTTAAGCGATGTTCACGCGCTCATCTCGATGTTGAAGTGTAACTACCCATTCCAATTCCCAGCGCAACTCCCACTTCAACTCCACACAATCTACCCCCAAAAAAAAAGAATACCACAGACACATACACATACACATATTGGGATAGTTAGTTTAGATGTGTGTTGTGTCGCCCCAGGCCGGTCTTTAAGCTGAAAACGCTTAACCGGCAACCAGACAGCTGTGACACGTCGCTCTCTCACTCTCGCTCTCACCGTCTCTCTTTCAGCCGTTGTCTCTCGCTTTCAATAGTTAAAAGCTTTGGGAGTGCTTTCAATTCGCTTTCAACTTCAATCGCTTGACTTTGTGCTTTCAATTGCAGCAGGCTTGACAGAGCTTTGCACGCAGAGCATTACTCAGTTGCTTCGCGTCTGTCTGACGAGTTGGTTCGTTTTAGACGTTACGTTTGCGTTACGGTTATTTCGTCAGTTGCTCCCACTCTATTTCTGTCTCGCTCTCTCTTGCACTTGCTCTAGCTAACTGTCTGTCTCTGTGCGTGTGTGTGTGTATATGTGGGAGCAAAACACAACAACAAACAAAAACAACAACAACAATAAGAACAACGAGAAAAGCAAAAGCTGGCGGCAAAAGCAAAAAGGAAATCATAGAGCAAGAATTTATGTGAATGGGGGTGGGGACAGCGTAGTAAGCGACAACCCTGTAAGCACCACCCCCTCGGAACGTGTTTAAGCGTGATTCTTAACTGCGCCATTCACACACACAGACAGACACACACACACAAACACTCCCACAACTGACAACAAACAAACAAACAAAAGCGAAAAAAGTGACAACAGAGAGACAAACAACAACAACAAAGTGAACAACGCACAGGATAATTGCACGCGGATTACATAAACACCACTCGTTGCGCTGCGCCTCGCCTCGAATCGCAGTGGGCGTGGCATTATATTAACAACAACAATAAGAACAACAACAATAAGAGCAACAACAGCTGTAATGTGCCATTGCCAGCAATTGGAAACGTCTCACATCATCTATTCATCAATTTCATCATTATCATCAACAACAACATGCGCAACGCGTCCAGAGCGACGCAATTAGCGACGCCAGTTGCCAAACAGGAGGAGCAGGATCACATAATAACCATCAGCACTGCCAGCCTAACCGAGCAGTCCCAGGAGGCGCCAATCAAGCATTATAATCAAGCAACAACAACAACAACGACAGCCGTTATTGGAACTGGAACTGGAATTGGAAATGGTGCAACGATTGTTTCACAATCGATAACAAATTCAGTTCAAGGATCGCAGCAATCGGAATCACTAAAGGCTCAAGGCTCAACTGGTTCCTTTTGCCGTTTCAGTCAGCTGATTAGCTATCAGAATAACATTGCGGATGTGCAACATCGCCGTGGACGCCGACTGCATGGACTGCAACTGCCGCTGCATCCGTTGCAGCTATTTGGTTGGCTGGTCCTGTTGCTCTTTGGTGTGGCCAGTTATTGGGTGTTGATACCAGCATTTCATGCCCCCATACAGGGACCATTGTATGGTCTAATCTCTGGCCTCTACGTAGTTCATATTGCCGCCCATTTAACGGCTCTGTTAACGGATCCGGCAGATAAGGAGCTGCGTCGTGTACATCGTAACGATCGCATTGTGCCGGAGTTTGATCGGAGCAAACACGGTCACGTTATCGAGAACGGCAGGTGTCATCTGTGCAACATCCGGACATCGTCGCCACGGACAAAGCATTGCTCCGTGTGCAACAAGTGTGTGGGCAAGTTTGATCATCATTGCAAGTGGCTGAATCACTGCATCGGATCCCGCAACTATGTGGCCTTTCTAATGTGCGTCGTCAGCGCGGTGGTGGCCACCCTGGTCATTGTGGCCGCCGTCATTGGCCAGATTGTGCTCTACTATGTGCAGCCGGATTGGCTCAGCTTCTACTGGTGCAACAGCCGGTTGGATGGCATGCTGGAGTCCACTGATTACATCAATCTCACGCTCAGTCTCAGCAATGGCACAATGATGCTGCTCGATCAGGAACAGGATGAGCAGAAGCAGCAACAATTGTATGACGATGTGCAGCTGGATAATTTAACCGTCTCCACGTTGCCCACACTGCTGGACAACTTTACAGCGCTGATGGAGCAGAGCACAGCAACGCCGCAGGTGAATCACACGGTGACACCTCTCGTAGCCGGCATTGGTGTCCATGAGACGATATATCTGTTGCTCCTGGGCGTGCTGGGATTGCTGGCCGCGATTAGTGCTGGTTTGTTGTTGCATCTGTGCTTCTTTCACATCTACATCTCGTTTCTGGGCCTGACCACATACGAGTATATAAGGAACCATCGGCAGGCACAGGAGGCGAAGGCCAAACAGCTGCTGGAGCAGGGCAAAAACGGTGGCGTTCACTTTAGTCCCAACCTGCCCACAGTCAATCACCCGTCCAAATTGGCGGCAGCTGGCACACAGCTCTATTGCTGCTCCAGCGTGCCGCATCCCAATCAACAGCATCCGCATCAACAGCTGGAGGAGGCACAAGGAGCAGCAGGTGGTAATCGGCTGCATTGCTGTGCCAGCTCACGGGAGTTCCACCAGGCGCGCCAGGCTGTCTACATGTGCTCGCTGCTCCAGGAGCGACGCAGCGATCGCATTCAGCTGGAACCGGACGTGGAGCGGGATGATGCCTCGTTGCGTTCGTTTCATTGTTGCTCCAGTTTTGGGGCAAGTTCCATGCAGCGTCGCGTGAGCACTGCTGCTAGTGCCAAGGCGGCACTGGAGCCACGCCAGCGTGCGCCGAGATCATCGGCTGCCGCGTATCTGCAGTATACGGAACAGTGCACACTCTGCACCTTCCAGCTGCGCAGTCCACTGAGGGGAGGCAGTGCAGCAGGCAGCAGCAGCACTCGCACACTGGCGAGTCAAACGGCGACGCCCTCGTCATCCGCCTCGGCAGCTGGCAATATTTCCAAGCATCAGCGTTGGCGTCGAAAATGGAATTGTTGCGCCAGTGTGCCGGATAGCCCGGATGTGCCCAATGATCTCTTGGCAGCGCTCTCATATCGGGAGCATGCCACCGTTAGCGCCAAGATCAATGCCACCGAGCTGCCGGTGCAGTTCATACGCAGCCTCAATGGCGGCTTGGAGGTGCCACACGCCGAGTTGCCACTGAAGACGCCACGCAGCTCCTCCCGGCTGCGTCACATGCTGCGACTGCTGGGCAGGTATCGACGTGCCCGGTGTCATCGCGGAGCACATGGCAATCATGGCGTGGCTGCCGCCGAGCAGCATGTGGCTGCCATCAAACAGAATCAAATACGTCCGCTGCAGTTTCAAGGGGGTCGTGGCTATGACAATGCCTCCACGACAACGACACCGCCGCCAGCGAGTTCGCCCAGCAGCAGCAGCAGCATTGGGGCAAGCAGCAGTGAACTGAGCACGGATCATTGTGCTGGCAAGGAGCTGATGCTACTGCCCACCAGCGTTATTCGGGACGACAGTGTGACCACCAGTTATACGTTGACGCTGCCACCTGCGTTGCCGCCGCCCACGCGTCGCAAGATGCCCAATGCCAGCGAATTGGCTGAGCTTGCCGAGACTTTGGGCTTTGTCACATCCCACGTCCAGTCGCAATCCCATTCGCATCAATCGTCCAACTGCAGCCGGCAGCTGCCCGGATTGGGCAATGTGTATCGAAGACAGCGCAGGAAACATTTCCTGCGCACACGCTCTCCCACATTGTCGCCCATCCATGAATCCGGTCTATCGAATCCCACGTCGCCACAGCCCTTGCGTCATAATTTGGCGACCAGTTCGGGTTCCATTGCCAGCTCCAATGCCAAGTGCTCGCCGGTTGTGGCACGATCATCCGCCACACTCGTCCAAAATCTCTGCGGTCTGGCTGGGGAGGCTCTAAGGAAGAGTGCCTCCAGCAGTTCGCTGCAGAGCATCAGCTCCAATTCGAGCAGCACCTAGAAGGATTGTAGACAGTTCCTTGCATGGTTTCTGCTTAGTCCATAGGTTAGTCATAGTTCGTCGTTCAATTCCCAGTCCAGTTTCCAGAGGCAAGCTATCAAAAAATGTATGCTCGGGGGACTCACAATTTGTCGTTGGAGACGTTCCGGAATACCAAATTAGAATTTGAGGCTTTATAACTCTCTGTAATCCTATTTCCCATTTCAATAGGCGCTATAAGTATGATATTATTATATTAAATATGCAGTAAATGCTAAAACTATCTGAATTGTTTAACTCTTGTTTCTTGTCGACTTTTGACTATGCATTTCCGAATTTATAGTTTAAAATTCTTACGAAATGAATTCTGTGTTAATTTATACACTCTATTTTTAAGTTTTCAGTTTTATTTAATTGAATCTGATGCCTCTCTGTATTCTATACTAGTTTTTATTGAAAATTTGAACTTAGAATTGTATTGGAGTCGATGTCTTTGTCAGCTTCGTGTGTTGCTTTGGTCGTAATGAAGAGTATCGTAATTATTAGGTTTACAATCTGTTAAGTTTTTGCTCACATCAGATTAGAGAGATGTTGCTTATAAACAAACCCTCTAAATCTGTCTAATATTCTTTTAAATTGTATCTTTAAATTAAAGTTAGCTTATTTATAATTAAAAGTAATGAAATGACTTGCAAGTCTCATTAGTTAAAATGGCTTTTATTGCAAATTAAAGAAACATGTTTATTTTCCCTTTAATTTAATCTAAAGCATCAATTGCTGTTGATGCCTTTAAATCATATTTTTCGTCAAAGACATTCCCTTTTGCATTCGGCAAATGCATTCATCTGAATTGTAAAGGGTTTCCAAGAATTGTAAAGAGGCAAATATTTTCTACTCATAAATGTATGCTATACAATGTGCATATATTTTCGTGATTTGCACCGCAATCCCTTGCCATTCATAGAAAACACTTAACCACACACAAACACTTCTCCAAATACGCACACACACATTCGCACAACAAGCTTTGTCAGTTGTTGTTGTTGGGGCAACTAAATATCTCAGTTGTATCTGTTGGATGGCTTCGCAATCGCGTTAAATATGCAACAGCATGTCGTGTACAATTGATTGGGGAACACAAGAGTGGCGAGGAGAGGGGAGGGGAGAGGGTTGCAGTTGTACTTTACTCACTCTGCTAGCCGATATTGATTTTCATTTTGAAAACTGTTAGCTGGGGCGTTTGGTGATTACGTTCGAGTAAATGTATCTGTATCTGTATCTGTCGATGTCGTTGTCAATGTATCTGTATCTGTATCGGTATCTGTGTAGTTGCGTGAGGTTCCATCTTCTTGTGACTTTGCAACATTTTCGCAAACAAAAGCCAACACACAACCACACACACACACACACACACACATACACACATTTGTAGCATTGTTGCAGCTGCAAAATTGTTATGCAAATGTTTTCATTCAAACTCAAACTTGGCAATCTCCTGTTTTACAATGACCAACATTTTGGGGCAAAGAATGAAAATGCGTGGGAGGGAATTTCGTAATACATACAGCATAATCATATGAGACAAAGAGGGGGAGAGACAAATGGAGAAAGAGAGACATAGACACTTTGAACATTTTGACAAGGCTAATGAAAAAAGTTCAACTTCATAGTTCAGTTTTCCCCTTAAGCAATGGTAGAAATAAAGGAAGGAAACAGGAAAATGCTCACACATTAAATACTGAATTATTAATTCCGTAGCTGAGAATGGAAATGATGCGTCAAAAAAAAATGTGATTGAGTCGGGACTGACACGTATGTCAGGCAGACAGACAGACAGAAGGAGACAGGCAAACTAAATGAATGGATTGCTGCAGATACTTGTAGGGACAGTAAGATAGACTGTCATAATGCACACACAGCGAAAGAGATATGGAGTGAGTGAGACAGAGAAAGAGCGAGAGAGAGAGACTGACAGACAACACTCCAATCTACTCTTAAAGTCGACAGTTTCTGCCATTAAAACTGACAGCAGCAAAAGTGGAAGATTAGTCGGCGTACCTACTGAGTACCAAATGATTTTCAGTTCTTTGTCGCAATCACAATTGGAAAGGGTACTATAAATTTGTGAAAATGTAGTTAACAGACAAAAAAAGTGGTCAAATTCGAGTCAATAAAGTATAAAATGTCATCAATAATTCTAGTTTATTAACCTCCGTCTCTTCAACTGTTTGTCATGCTCAGGTCTTATTTATCTAGAATTTTTAGTTATAATATTTGAAAACTAGTCACAAGCGACTTTAAATGCAGTAGTTTAGCTTAGTTAGTCATTTATTTAGTTTCTTAGTTTTCTTATAACTCTATCACAATTTGTCTAATATTTGTTATTTTGTTTATTTGAACTTTCCACAACTCTGGTCACACTGTGCACAATTGTGCTACAACTGACAGGTTAATTAAAGTTTCTAAGCTGGGTCACTCCAATATGCACATAGACACACACACTCATAACTATATGATTGCTATATATAGTTGCATTGTTGTTGTGTTTGCCATAAATGCTATTTGGTTTCCCCTTCCTCCCTCTAGCCAACCTACAACACGTCAACTAAACTAACTCGTGTCTCTAATTTCAACTTCAGAGCAACTGACATGCATTTCATTTTATCGTCTCTTGTGACATGACTTCAAAAAAAAAATTTTAAAAAAATGCTGAAATGGAGTTAAATAGAAGTTCTTTGACTGCATTTCAACTCGAACGTTGTTGATGTTGTCTATGGCGTCCAAAAAGTCGAGCAAATTTCCAGTTGCAGTTGCTCATTTCCGCTTGAGCAACAAAATGGCAGATAATATAAAATGTTGCATACTTTTTAGCGCAAGTCTTTATATGAGTTTCACACTGTATGTCTGTTTGTGTGTGTGTAGCTGTGGTGAAATACTTAATTTGATGGCTCTTGGCATTAACAATTTGGAGCTGCACCTGCTGCCACACACACACATATACACACACACACACAAAGCCTCAACACACACTTGCACGAAATTGCTGCTTCATTATATTTAACTTGCTGTCAAGTTGTTTATACCTTTACCAAGAGCTCATTAACTTGGCCATCACTTTGGCAAAATATTTTGGTATAGCCAAGTTTGAAGAGTTAGCTCTATTCTACTGTCTTTTAAATTTATTTTGTTTAATTTGTTTGGTCGTATACTGAATTACAATAAATTCCCTGATAGGTTTAGAATCTTACATTTTTGAAAAATTCAATATCTGATGGTAAAAAATTACTGAAACGCATTTAATTAAATTTAAAAATTATAAGAAGAAAACTACAAATTGAATTCAACTTTAGAAGCTAAAACATGATCAAATTGACATATTCCTAGAATACCCGCAATGTTTTGAATGCTTTAAGTTGGTTTTTTTTATATTTTCTTTGAAAAAAGTTTAAAGGATCTCAGGTGAAGGAGAGAAATTTATGAAATCTTAAATAAAAGATAAAAAAGGTTGTCTTAGAGCTTCTTTAACTTTACAGCTACTTGTAACTTTAATGAGATGGATACATGAATTCTTATATGATATTCTTATATAACTATTATTATCCAATTGGCTTTCTTACACCTGATTCAGCCCCTACAAATTGGACTTGAACTTGCAATAAACTGGTTCTCTGTATATATTACGTACATATATCTTCAACACCTTTTGTGGTAAACTTTTTACTATAAAAAAGAAACCCTTTCCATTTAATTTCCTCAACTTGCCCGCTGACCGCGCTCACATGTGTGAATATTGCACCTGGTGCAATTTGTGACTACACTTGACTGCCACGAGGGCGTGGCAAGGGCTGGCCAGTCGTGCAACACGTCTCTAGCCTTGGGAAATGCCAAGGTTTTCACCTGGGCTCGCCTCGTTTGGGGCTTTTTGACTGAACGCGATTCGCACTTTCGTAAGTTGACAGCCAAAATGTCAGAATTCATTTTGTTCTCAGTTGTGTCCGCTGTGAGTTGTGGCATAAAATGTACAACTTTAATTACATGTCCATGTCATGTGCAGAGCCATTAAACCAGATGATGCACATATAGTATGTCAAATAATTGTTTTGACAATGAGTGAAAAATTGCACATATTATTTTACTTAAATTTATTTAAGATAAATAAGAAATTTTATAATTTAATGGGCTTAAAAGATTATAATAATACTATAAATAAATAAATATGTGAATTTTTCAATTATTTGTTCAACTGTACATATTTTGGGCCAACTAAAAATGCTCCCATCCCCGTCCTGCGCCTAGCAACACCCTCGAATTTCAAGTTGATTCCGTTGTCTTCTCGTTAAAGTTTGTTTATGGCTCCAAGCGGCGACTCCACCCTCACATGCCCCATCTACGGCCCCCTTAGCTGCCCCATGGCAACAGTTAGTTGTTGTCATAAGCAATTGTTGTTGTTATTGTTTATTATTTGCAGGCGCATCAATTATAAATTTAACGTTGCGCCTTCATTTGCAATGGACACGCAACAAGAGCAGACAAAATATATGTAGAAAGAGAGAGGTGAAAGGAGGGACGAAGAGGAGGTCAAGGAGCAGGTCGATTGCCAAAAAGATGAGCTACCTATTTGAGTGGTCGCTGTCTACCTATAAATGGGAGCTGCTCCAACACACGCTTAACACAATTTCCAGGTGTAAAGGATGGAATGAGAAGGGAAGGGAAGAGGAGGCAGCCGAGTGTACTGCACCCATTGAGTTATGATTGATTTATTTGGAATTTGGGCGCCGCTGTCAACGGTCGCTTCACATGCCAGACAGCGAAACGTCTACGGCTCTGACTACGCCTTTGGTTCTCCCGCCTCTAGCCAGACAGGACCCTTCTCTACTTGCGCCTTCTCTTCCAGCTGTTTATCATACAATGCTCACGCCTTCAGCTCCTGCTCCTGCTCCTTTGCCTTCGCAATCTGGTTGTCATTAGCAATCGCCGTTTGGGCGTTTCTATCAGTTGGCTGGCTAACCTGTAACGGGATACGACTCTGCCCATACTCATTCCCCTTCCGTTCCTTACCATTTCTTTCCAACTGAATTTTGCCTGCTGCTGTCATTGTTTGCGACTCGCATTGTTTTTTTTTTGGGTGAAAGGAAAGGGAAGCTCAGGAAGCATGCACGACAATTTTTACTTTGCTTTGCTCTATTTGGATTTTCATTTGTGGTTCAACGAACTTGCCGCTTTTGTTGCTCCTCCTGCAACAGGCTCAGCACTTAATATGGCTTTCAATTTAGTTAATGACTTTTCAGATAGGCGCTGCACTGAAACTGGGCTGGGATGAATCGGTTTTTTTGGGTGTAAATAAAAAGCAACCAAGTGCATGAGACTGGATACGAAATAGGCAAGGAATTTGCGGGAAAATAAAACAACAGAAAATATTAAAAGCAAAATAAATATTGACATTAATTTAAAATTAAATTGGAGCTAATTATGCATGCGCAATAATTAATTGTAATTAAAAAGTAAACAAAATAGAATGTATTTTGATAGTAAGCAAATGTCCATTATTAGAAAAAAAAGTTATTATGGCAAAAACATTTAAAGTGAAAACTAAATAAAGATAAATAAAATAAAATAAATGGATAAAACAATGGGAAAACAAAAGTCGCAGCAACCATTTCAGTCCAAATACTGTTAAAAATACTATAATATATAAATAATAAATAGCTATCTTCGGTCAGTCGAAGCTTTAATACCCTTGCAGATGGATATGTTATAGAATGAGCAATCAATAAAAAGTTTGCCTATTATAATTACATAATAAGTGGTGCCAAGTTTCAGTCAGAAAGAGATATGTAAGTTCGGGGCTGCCACAGAAATCGCTTTCGCTTGAATTTCCCTTAAATTTCATACGAATTCCAGTGAAATTCAAGCGAAAGCGATTTCTGTGGCACCCTTGATTATTATATTCTGCAGTGGTATTTAAAACAATATATTTAGGCGAATTTCTATAATAAGCAAAAATACAAAATGAAATTGAAAAAACTGTATAATTCGTGTATGCTTATGTCATTGGATAGTGTATTAGTATATTTTTGGTATTTTTTCTGAAATTTGCCATAAGTGTGATGCGAACAAAATAAAAAGTTGATCAAAAACTATGTCATAAAAACAATTATTGGTCGCCAGGTGGCGTGGTTTTTTCTGCAGGACAAAGGGGTAGAGAGGGAGAATGGAATGGAATGGAATGGAATGCGTCATCAAACTTGATTCTCGTGTGGCGACCCCCTTTTTCAGTGGTATTTTAAATATTTACTAAGCCAGTTCAGTTGGCAGTTGGTAGTTGGTCTGTGCCCAAACTGTGGCACATACATCCACATTCATATGTGTTGACACAGCCATTGAAGGCAGTCCGAGCCCAACCCGACCCGACCCGAATCAGCTCAACTCAACTCGACCCGCTGTGGTCATCATGGTCAACATTATGTGGCGTCATCATGTCGTTGTCATTTGCCTTTGTATGGATATGGATGTGACCGGTGTTTGCCAAAGGATTGTGACCTCGATTAACGACTAAACAGCAGCAATTGATTGAACTTTATAAGCACATCAGCTATAAGGAAAACTAAGTTGCCACAATTACAAAGAAGGCATAGCAAATTAATCAGGGGTGCCACAGAAATTAAGCATACAAAAAATCAAGTTTTACCGAAAATAACCTTTTACTTATTGTGCAATTTGTGAAAATAATTTTTACGAAGAGTTGCCAGACTAATGGCAGACAATCGCTAGAGTTGTCGAGTATTTTTTATTTTCTCGCGCCAATTACTTTTAAATTTGTTTCAGCTTAATAAAATCATTTATTATATAAATAAATTAAATTATATAAATTAAAACGGAAAAAAAATAAAAACTTATTGTTCTGCAATAATAAACCTAAAAAAGTTGCTAACCAAACCATTGGATAATTTAATCTTGAAGGTGTCAACCCTTAGCAGCCATGTTTGAAAAGGTTATTGAAAACGCTGCGATTTCTGTAGCACCCCTGAATAATTGTTATTAATAAAAATATTATACAAAAAAATCTTAATGTATTCTTAATTTAATACTTTTAATTTTTAATTCTGTTATACATTTAGAAATTTTCAAATTTTAAATATTTCATTTAATAAAGAAGAATTGACCTTTGTATACAAAACTTTTTCCTAGTTGGAATAAACAACATTTATCCTTAAGGCAAACTTTCCATTTACAGCTTAAGGCTTAACCTACGTATGTATTTGAGTTATAATTCGATAAGTAAT